>JALLAY010001084.1:0-11543 GCA_036939635.1 Cyclotella baltica
GTGACATAGATACGTTTATAACGTGGGTTTTTGAGCGCTCAAATTGGGTCAAGGCTGAAGTGCGGACTCATTTTTTATCGGGATTTTCAACATGGAACATCGAAGTCAATTATAACGGCCGTTTTTTCTAGTTTTTATAACGTAAATCGACGAAATTTAATTAATGCAACCTATCTCATTCTAAAATTGGATTGAGTTGATGAATATGGTGACTGTGTTTTGTGAATTAAATGGGAGAAAAAGCGATAAAATGAGACACTAATAATGATCAATGTGACCTTTTGGTGGTGTTGAACTAAATTTTAAAAAAGGCAACAGGTCATGCATAATAATTTATTATTGACCATTTCTCATTTTGGAAAAATATTGGTAAAATATTACATTAATAATGAGAAAATTTGATATTTCAAGTCAACATCCAATTATTCCAGGTTCAGAAAACCATGTCAAATATCCTCTGGATGCTCTATTTTCTTTAAGCCTGGAGATATTCTCTATGGTAAAACCATCCATTGTGCAACAGCACCAGGACAATCAGAGAGCAAGACATCAAAAGAACACACCACATGAACATTTGATACACTTCTTTGTGACTGAATACATTCAACATGGACACATAGATGTCAAAATTCCCACTGTTTAGATGGTTGAAGTCTTCTTCACCAAACCGCTACAGGGCAGTAAATTCCTATGACATAGTATGATGATTTCAGCCTGTTTCATAAGAGAGGGTCCTATGGGAATGTCGTCACGGACAATGGTTCTGAGGCAAAAATTGGCACAGCTAGCATTTAGGCCAACAATGATGACACACAGAAATGTGTTGGAAATGTGATTTGTGGATAAAGGTAACCTTGGCCGATATTGCAACCAGGAGGAGATCTAAATCCTCTGAACAATGGCAAATGATGAAAAATTGATGATCGCTGAGAAGAGGAGGCAAAGGTCAACCAATAAATCACCAATTAGAGCTGTTCTCAAGTGAATTGCTTTCCTGCATGAAGGAATCAATTGGATATAATAAGAGATACAAAAACAATGGATGGTAGTCATGGTTTCTTCCTTTTAATTCAATGCAATGACAAGTTAAGAATAAAATGCTATTTTACTGTACATGAACATAGCTCCTTGACAATTAGCTGATGCCAATACTTTTGTTAGATCCCATGCTGGGTTCACTTTGCCTCGAGCAATTTCACTTGCTTCTCAAGTGCAGCTTTCATATCCATTAAGATGGCTATCTTGGATTCACTTAGCTTCTCACTGTGTGCATGTGATACTGACATTGCTTCCATCTTTACCCGTAGACGGCTATTTTCCTCGTGCGCTTCAGTGAGTTCATTTCTCAGATTGTTGATAATGAGCTGCTTCCTTGATGGGTCACATTGAGGCAGCTCTTCTTCCAAGTCAACCACTTGATCCGCCGTGAATATTTCGATAATGTCTTCCTCTTCATCTCCCAGATTTGAATGTAAAAGTTTCGACTGCAACTCTTTACCATTTTTCTCACTCACTTCTAGCCTTGTCTGCAGATCTACATTCTCCTTCTTCAATCTTTTTGTATTACATTTTTCATCCTTGATGGAGGCTTCCAGTTTAACAATCTTTGCTTGTTGTGCTGACAGTGCACGCACTAAGGCCTTGACTGTATCTTTTTCTGTGGCTGGCTCAATCTCGTTTGGTTTGCCATTCTTCCAAACAAATACAGATCGAATGAGTGAAAATAGGAATGTGATGATGTATCGAACGATGCAGCAGATTTGCACGAAGAATTGCCCAACCAGGGCCAGACAGAACAAAGGCGATATTAAGAGGACGAAAGCAACGAGACCAACGATGGTCAACGTGTCGTTGAATTTCAGGTGATTGAACGGCATCGTTTACGAGAGGTGAATCAGATCTCCCGAATCAAAATGCAAATTTTGAAATTAAATTAAAACACCACACCGCGTTCACGTACCTTTGTGTTGTGAATTTCTCTATTTTGTGGATTGGCTCTGGCTTGTATTGCTCCAGTATTTTCAATCACCACTGCATTACGGCCCTCTCGGTTTCTGAGAGAACAGGCTTGTGCCTGATGGAGATGAGACATACCGTGCCTATCACGACCATTACAATTCAAATCAGTGATAACTGACCCCTCAAGTGATGGGACAATCAATCCATCACAATCAAAACCAACCCCTACCCATTTTCCATCGAGATCGCTGGTTGTACTTTCACGTTCTCGTTCCGTAACAGGACTTGTAAGCTTGAAAGATGTTGTATCTTCATCGCTACAAAGCGTTCGTGAGAGCAACGATGGCTGCTCAAATGAAGAATCGCGGCTTTCAACTTTCATGATATGAGTAGATGAACCGGTTGTAATACTGCTCATGTTACCACTGCCAAAACCGATGCTTCCAGCGATTCTTTGCACGAAGGATTGAGGTTGAGGTTGATGGCTAACACGCCTGCCGCCCTTCGCGGCCCTTCTTGAGTAGACACGCATAACTTGATTTGTTCTTCGCCACTAAAGCCAATAATTCCAATGCAAACCAGCTTTTCCTTCGTTTTAAGCAACCAAAGATTTTCACTGCACGCTTTCAATACGCTTGTAATAATCAAATGCTCTCGGTACGGATCACCCTTCACTTGAATTCAATCTTCTTCTCAATCAATGGTGGTACGTACTTTTGTGCGTAACAGAAGAGATGCCGATGGATGCTGGATGCCAACGTTAGTTGTTGAACCCCTTCTTTGTCGTCCAAGGAAGGGCCCGATTTTCGAAATCCGTACCAGATAAAGGATCAGAAACATTCTATTGCCCCTTCCCAAAAAAGCAAACTTTTTGACGTCATCTTTTGTCATCTTCACCCATTTATTTAAATCTTAAGATGACCGTTACAAATCTTTTCTGGATTTCTCAGGTCTTCGAGGCTGAAGTTCCCACTTGCTTCTGAGGCGTGCTCTATCTATTTATTTTCAATTTTGTCAACCACTGACAATGAGTGAGCCCAAATTTGTCCACCCTTCCAAATCCTTCATTATCTTTTCTCTTGGATCAGATGCCATACAACTACCTTACATCATGTCCAATATCCTCAGAAAAATGTCAGAAGCCATGCAACATTGCATTAACCACAGTCAAAGAGCTTGATTGCTGCAGTCAACTTGCTGCGAAAAAACGAGATGGCAATTTGAAAAGGGCACCTATGTAACTATGAATAATTTAAGACACTATCACACAACAAATTTACCAATGGTTGGCAGATGATGATGAGTTCAATTCACTTTTCGACTGAAATAATGAAATGATGGAACTACTCAAGAAATGAACTACAAATACACTGCAGACATCTAACCTCTTTCTGTATCTTAAGTTACAAAATAGTGTTAGTCAGCACTCAATTCATCCTAGGCATCGATCTTTTGTGAAACACATTTTGCCCTTATCTTGATAAATCATGCATATCACAATGAATCTTGACATGTTTTAGCTGAGGCAAAGGAGGGTGCAGATATTTCAAGACATTGCAATCATTCACTTAACAATAAAGTCTTGTTTTGATAATCCTTTCCTGCTTTCTTGATTGAGAATATTCCTTACAGACACTTCCTAATTCACTTCCCATTGCAAAAGGCTTACCAGAATGGTAAGAGTTCACAACCACTAACAGTTTATAGCTGAGCTCAACAATATGATGGTGTTTTCTTGTGATAAATAAAAGATGTAGAGCCTAATATTCCATTCAATCGAAGTCTTTGCTGTCAGCCAAAAAAGTATCTCAGAGCACTGGCGCAGTGTGCCCTTGCTTTTGAGTGCCTCACACCTTGAGTACTTTTCAAATGACAATATAATCACAAAGAAAATGATGTAGAAATCAAGGGTCATATGAATTTACCAGGGAGCATAATTTTCACTAAATCAAAAATTAAAACTTTTGTAAATCTAAGCAGATCAATTAGAAAAACAGTGCCGTGCCCCATGTCTTAGTTTAATAAATAACAATCTTACGCATTGTATATTTTGAACTTTTAGCATTAATTAAAATGTATTGCTCGTGAACAGCTTTCAGAAAAAGAAATAAGAGTAACTTTCTAGCATTAATCTACATGAAGCAAAGCAAGCAATTGCTACTTTGTATAACTTTATGCATCTCGACAAAGAAATGTTGCTTGATAAGATCATCATAGCACACATACAGAGCAGCAGCCGACAAAATGGCATGTTGTTATTCATTGGAAAATAGCCAGAATTGCTCCACCAGTGACAGGTAGACGATTGTATGGTGTTTGTTATGGTCACTGTGACCAAATATATATTGGTCTTTATGAATTTGTTGCATAATACACAGACTTGCCATTGGTAATGGTGAGGTTTTTAGAAAAAAGTAGATAAAGTAGAAAGATTATTTGAATTTAATTCACTCTCATAACTCACCATGACATCACTATCGTAATCTATTCTTTTCAGATGAATTTGTAAAATTATTTGCAGATCAATTTAATTGACAATCAAGGCTATATTCACCGAAACTAATGGTAGGGGAGAACTAGTATGAGCTACCAATTGTGGCTAGTGCGGGGAGAGATCCATTACCAGTTGTTGGTTCTTCTCCGGCAATCCTCTACTTTGGGTACATCTGAAGCTCTTGTAAAGTGTTCAGGTTTCCAAGCAAAAAGTAGTAGTTATTGGTAAGACACTCTTTGGGAAAACCGGTGCAACTTTTAGCTTGTGCCAATTCATGTTTTGGCATAAGGAGCACAATGAGCAAGCCGGAAGTCAGCAACAGAAACATCTGATGATTTTTGCGTTGACACTCTGTTTCTGAATTTTTGTGCTTGCTTGGTATTTTTATTTTTGGTACAAGCTGTTGCAGAAATGATGGTACACTGCTGGAAGATGCCAATCTGAGGGCGTGCCCACTGTTTGCGCCCTTGTTAATCTGCTGTTGTCAAGGTTATGCCATTCAACCAATGTGCCAATGTAACGTCATCCAAAAGTTATATCGTTGCACAAAAGTAGTTGCACCATAATACACAAGTTTTACTGTTATCCACAAGTGTCACGTACTTGTCCACATGGGGGGCAGTACTGTGCACGACTCAAAAAACACTGGGCAAAATATCTAGTGGGCAAAAAGCTGCAAAAAGATGGTAGAACAAAACTTTTCTCATACTTGTTGAATGAATGTCTCGCCTTCGGCTTGTTAGATTTCTCCTTGAAACTGTTGCTTTGCACAGTAATTGCCTCGCCACAATTAGTCAACCATCGGGTTGGGTTCATAGACTGTAATCAATTTATGCAGCTTATAAGTTTTGGAAAAATATCTGTGGAACTTGCATTTAAACCATGATGTCTTCCAAATAATGGTAACTATCACTACCCTCAAACTCAATCCGGAGATGACTATTTGATTCCTGCGGGGATATTGAGGACTTTGGAACTAACCCTACAATATGTCAGTATTTAAAAAGAAGGTATTGTAAATGATGAGATGGTGTGAAATTATGATATGAAGTTATAAAAAATTATGAATCAACCCCAATCCCCCAAAACTCCAAAAGAATCATCTTCATCAGATTGTCCATAAGAGTTGCTATCAAAATTATTTGGCTCATCTGTATCTGATGACTCAAATGCTGATTTTAAAAGTGGTTCAAGTTCTTCTAGAACACTTGTTTTGGCAGAATCACCATTATACTTATGTTCATAGGGTGTGTGAAGGGTTTCAAGACTGCCTTTATCAGTGCAACTGTTGTAAGGGTTGATTTTGTCGAGTTTCGAATCCCTGTCAAGTTCTTCTAGGACATTTGCCTGAAAATTGCTGTTATAGCGCTTCCGTTTGTTGAGCTTACATGGGGCAGGGGTGTTCCGTTTACGGTTGCAGCTGTTCTCTGAATTGTCATCGTTATGTTTTGAATTCTCATTATGAGGAGGAGTTCTTTCCTGGCGGGTGTTTGGCGATGTGGTATTTGGCAATTCGAGATGTTGAGTTGTGCATACATTGTGCAGGTTTTCTTTTATTTCTTTGCATCTGTGAAGGAGTGTTGCAATGGCTTTGGAATGTTTGTAGCTCAGCGTATAGCTAGGATCAGATCTCTTGAATAAGCCGCAAAATGCTGTAATGCTTCTAATGCAGTTTTGGGCAATTGACTCAAGCAATGGTTCAAGTAAACTTGCAGCTGCAGGATCTTCCTCAGTTGAAATCTGCAGTGAGAAAGGTTGTGAACTCCGCCATTCCATGCATCTTTGCAATTGATAGACAGCCAACTTTATGACAGTGAGTGAGGCCTTTGTAACACTGAAAAACACACGCCTAGGAAAGAACATGAAATGACCTCGAAATAGATTGAGCACTGTGCCGAATGCTGCAAATGACTCTATGATATGTTTGTATGGGTTGAATGCTTTTTGGGGTGTCGTGTCACTTTTCTTCTTGATATTTCTCAATGGCTTGGCAAGTGACAAACAAGTTGTCGTGATGTGCAACAAGAGCTCGTATATTGGTGTGCAAGTTTTTTCATTCACACCGGAAATTCGATCTGATTTAGACACTCTTTTCTTGGAGCGCTTGGATTTTATGTCACATGATAGAGCGATACTTTCATCAATTGATTTGCATATCTGAAGAATGAACCTGTGATGGCTTAACCTACCCAGGACGAGGACACTCCAATGTGAAATAAGATGATGAATGCAAGCAAATGTAAAAGAATCTTTGCTTTTGTAAAGAGTATTCACAGTTTGGAAAAGGCGCATGAAGGAAGCACGAAATAATGACAATCGTTCATCATCAGTAGCCCTTACAGCATGGCCGATCTTGAAAAATAAATACGGAATTCTTACATCGACATGAATGTTACTTGGAAAGTAGATAGAACTGAGTGCCTTCGTGGTGATACCAGTCAGTACTATGCATGCTTCATCCTTATTGATGTGGATTGTAAGTAGTGATAATAAATCAATAATCTGACAGGTCGTGGCTGCATCTTCAGATTGTTCAAATTGTTCTATGAGTTGTTTTTTCAGGACGCCAATAAAGTAGTCGAGAGAAGATGAAGTGATACCATTTTCTTTTGGTATAGATGCGCATGCTTTGATAAGATCAGAGAATTCAGTTGTGCACTCAATGTGTTTTGGCTCAAGGACTTTTCTCCTCCTTTTCAAAATGACGATATCGTCATCATTGATCACATTTGGTTGAACCAGGAGCTCTTTTGTATACAAGGAAAATGCTGCCAGCAGCAGTTTGTAGTGACATGACAAAAACTCAAGGATGCTCAGTCTGTCAATATTGGTTTCACCATCAGAAGGAGTGCACTAAATGAAAGGATTAAAAAAAGTGAATTGCTGCAAGTGTGTTATAATATGGACACTCGCAACGCCTCACCTTTTCTAGATTGTATATGAAGGAAGATAAAATGATTGTTGTGTTATAAACTTGAGGTATACCTCGAAGCATATCGTGCGAAAATGAACTAACTTTTTCGTGGGGAGATAGATGTGTAAATTGTTGATGTAGCTTTTGTAGAATGGCAGTGCGAAGACAAATTATGTGATATGTATCCTCATTTGATAGTTTATTACTTGTGGAAGTAGATGGAGATGAGTTGGGTAAGATGTTTGTGCAGAGAGAAAATGCATTGGCCTCTTCGTCAATGAGACTATTCCACAAAGTTGAACAGCTGACACGATTCGCTTTGGATTTTAGAAATGCATCAGCTGCTGTTATGGTGCACTGTAACTTGCTCAGAGTTACTCTCATTTTGGGGGTAGTTGACTGTGTTGAGATTGACATGTTGTGTGAGTAGATCAATACAGACTTGGTACGAGAAACAATTTAATGAGCATAAATCAAACATACCTGATGTGAACTATCAAATGCATTATTTTGCATCTGCTTAGAAGTCTTTGAATTGAGAGATTCTTGGTGAACCATAGACTGTGCTTGGCTTATTCGATGGACTTGAGCATGTATGCCTTTTAACACCGTCAAAATGCCTTCACAAATTGTCTGCATATGGTGGATTTTGGCAAATTGAAATTGGAGGAGTTTCTGGAGTGCAACAAGTCGCCGTTTCCTTTTTGCCTGTTGACTCTCTTCAATCTCTTTTGTAGCTTGGCTCAGGAAGTGCTCATTTGCGTGCTTCAGGACTGCACATGATATGCTTATAGATACGATGAGAGCATTCAGAAACTGTATCAAATTCTGAACAACGGCGGCTCTGGAATTCTTTTTATTCATGATTTCTTCAACAACACGCTTCCAGCGCACATCAGTGCGTGGAGAATTTGACATTGAAGCACCAGCTGACAAGCCTACAAGTTCTATCTGGCAACCTTCCGACATACCCACAATTTTCATTATAGATTCAGCTTTCAATGTAGGCAATTGAACTTTAGCAATAAGCCATCCTCTTGGGTTCCAGCCTTGTTCACTGCACTTGCCAACCTGCAGGTAGCAGTCAACTAAATTATACACATAATCTGCAACGAAATTGACCGACTCAAGCATTTGTTCGCTATTAGAAGGGTCTTCATTCCCATACAGTTTTGAAAGAAAATATGGCGCGCATAAAACAAAGCGTGATGATTGGTTCTCTTTTGTTGATTGGCGTTGAAAAGAGTAATGCGTCGGGACGTCATTGAAAGCCAGATTCAGAGTTGGTTCATAATTTTGAGATTGAGAAAGGGGCTTGAGATCATTTTCCATTTGGATGACACCTGTGGTTGCAAGCATATTGTTGACAAGACTATGCATGTCCTTTTTGCCACACACAACCCCTCCGTCTATAGAAGTCGCAGCATGTGGAATAGAATCGGCTTGGAAACTGCTTAAATCTGTAGATGCAAACCTCAAGAAAGAAAGACCCCACGTGCCAATCTCTGGGTCTAAATGGCGTGGTGAAGCTGATGAATTTGCTGTTGACGGAGACAATAGTTTCACTACTGAGTTCCATATATCTTTCCTTTCTGGACGAGAGATACCATTGCATCGCAGCAGACGAGAAGCAAGAATAATGCCACAAATAACACGGTGCTGGTGGCAATTGTCAATGTCATGAGTTGATTTGGATGAAAAATCAGGGGAAAGTAACAGCTTCTGACAAAGAATGAGAAGCTCTGACACGCCTCCCCCATTCCCTGAATTTGAATTGTCATGTCCTCCCAGCAACGCAACTAGCAGTGCACTATTCATATCGAATAAAATGTAAGTCACATCGTCTCGACCTTGAGAAGCAAGCAGTAACAGTCGGTCAAGAAGAGCACCTCTAATATTGGACAAATCAGAGCAATGATTTTGTGATAGAAGCAGCAACACGCAGCAAGCTGAATATGCTACAGCAACGAGCTGGGGATTCGTCATAGAGCTATGTTGAGCGTCGTTGGTTGTTTTTGAAGTTGTTGGGCCACTCTTAACAAATGAATCTGACTTCATTGAAAGCAGAGAATTGATCACTTGCTCTCTTCGTTGAGAATCCAAAACTGAATACAAATCTTCAAATGCTTTACAACAAGCATAGATCAGTGCTTGATTCTCATCATTTGCAACTGAACATTCATATGTATTGACAAATGGCAGTACTCCACCAACACGAACGAAATCCAAATAACCATGCCCTCTCTGTGAAGCTGATGCAGCAATCATCAAGTAGAACAGAAGTGACAATAATGGCGTTGCAAGCTCCTCATAAAAAAGCAGGTTTGAGTGATCTCTCTTTCTGACCCCTGCAGTTGTAACATCACTTTTTGACCAAACACGAATCAACGGAAGAACCAAGTCTAGGGCAATAAAGCTTTGACGTGATATCAATGAATCAACAAGTGTCTCAATTGTGTTTTGGTACTGAAGTTGAGAATACAGTGCAGTGAGTACCATTGCATCCAATGTCGATAAGACATTGCTGCCTTTACCTGCATTGATTTTGCTGCTAGCTTGGTCCTCTCCCCGACCGGAGCAAGATTCAAAGTGATCACGTAAAGACTCTGTAATTTCATCCAAAAACCCCAAGGCAATGAATTGTGCACTCCCCATTCGAGAAAGAAGAAATGAAACAATCACATTCCCCATAAACAACACCGAATCTTCATTCACCTGACAAGTGCTGATTGAAACACACTCTTTCCGAATAGCTTGTACAGCCAATATCCCATCTTCTTCATCGGATACCAATGTAAAAAGTGAATGAATAATAGATGGTAGGTCATGTTCGGATATGGAAGGTAGGGATGATATGCATAGGTGACAGCATTTCTTTTTGGAGATGTTTGGGTTGTCAATCTCCATTGGATCTGAGATGATTGCTCTAGATGATTCATTATGTGTAACATTGTCAAACAGCAGTGACATGGTTGAAAGAAATGGAGCCAAAGTAGATGGATCAGTTTGTATCAATGATTCAAACGTTTCAAGAAATTGATTGGTTGTAGCTTCTGAAGCTGTATCTGCAGAATGCTCATTGACATTCAAAGAACCGACAGCACAGCACAAATCATCCCGATCCAACCAATACGGAGGTGACCAAGCATCATCATATTCACACCCACTTATCCCCTTTGAAGCCAATATCGAAAGTGGGACAAAGTGAGGCAAAAAATCCAAAAGGAAATGCCGACATGCACTCGTGTTCACGGAGGGTAGCAGTTCTAGAATGGATGTTCGTACGATGCATATTAGCTCTTCTTGGTGCTGCTGTTGCTGCTCATGACGTAATTTAACTGAAGGAGTGGAAATCGTAAACAACAAACCGTAACCCTCTCGAATTAAAGACTTTGCCTCCTCATTCCACTGTGTAAACGGTTCATCAGTTCGTATCTTGTCATCATTAGTCTTCTTCTCGTCTTCATTACAACTGTCCCAATGCAAATCTAAATTCCAAACGAATCCGGATAAGGCAGAGGTTAATTCTCTCGCGGATTCGAGTTGTCGTTCGTTGTAGACGGATGGAGATGAATTGCCGACGGGTGCGGGATGTTGGGTGAGGAGATGGGGTGTGAGACGACGGATTGTCGCGTGGAGGTCGGTTATTATTTCTTCCATTGATTGGTGTTCATGGTTGCTTTTGTTGTTGTTGTTCTTTGTTGGCTCGCTCGTCAAGTGTCAAAATAGATATTTAAAAAGTCCTAATAACCGATTCATCATTGACAATCAAGGAGGAGAGGATCTTTTAGATTTAAATGTATTAATTTTGTGAAAGCAAACATATCTTTTGTGGAAATGGAGGCAATATTGGCATGATCAATCACACAAGGCAGGGGGGAATCAAAATCACACTCAGAGTTCCTTAGATTCCTATCTACAACTTTAGCTTATCTAATGTAAGAGCTCTTGACTCTATCTTGGCTTAGCTGGGACTGTCAAGGACATGTCACGTGACATGTCATCTCGTGTCATGCCGTGTCTTATGTCACCTCCATTTTGATGCCATTGTTCTCGGGACTGAGTCACTCGTCATATGATGTCACGAGCGGTTCCAGCTTGTTGAGGTGATCCACTGACACATGCTGTGGGTTTGATGTTCTTATGCCTGCTACTAGGAGCTTAAATGATTAAATA
>JALLAY010001085.1:0-11545 GCA_036939635.1 Cyclotella baltica
TTGTTCCATGTTTTGAGTCTTTTTGTGGAACCGTAGCAGATTGATCATATCTCTGGTGTCGTCTGATTCCCAATGCTACTTATATGACTTTGGCTTCTGTCCCTTGACTACTTTTCAGGTTATATTGAACTTTGTTTTCATTGTTGTCAAAGATATTTGCAAGGCCTGATAAAATGTCAGCATTGTTTTGTTGGTTCTCTAGTTTTGTTTGAAAGAGTTGCCTTATGCTTCCATGTTCGAGTCTTTTTGTGGAACCGTGACAAGTCATATCTCTGGTGTCGTCTGATTCCCAATGCTACTTATATGACTTTGGTTTCCGTCCCTTGACTACTTTTCAGGTTATATTGAACTTCTTTGCTTTCGTTGTCAAAGATTTGCAAGGAGCCTGATAAAATGTCAGCATTGTTTTGTTGGTTCTCTTGTTTTGTTTGAAAGAGTTGCCTTATCTTCCATGTTTTGAGTCTTTCTGTGGAACCGTGACGGGTCATATCTCTGGTGTCGTCTGATTCCCAATGCTGCTCAGACATACTTATATCACTTTGGTTTTTGGTCCTTGGAGGAGTTTCAATGAAAGAATTACTTTCCATAATGTTCTTCCTTGTTCAAAGAAGATTTGGTGCCACCCTTGGAATTTGTAAATTATGGTTATTTCCCCTTATAACATCCTTGATGGTGTGCTCTTGACTTTTTCATCTTGGCTCTCATTCTTCTTCTTTCAAACCTTACATCATGGTATAGTGTTACTTTTGTTGCCTGCCCTTGTCCTTGGGTATGCTTCTTAATTAAAACCAGTTGGGGTATAAAGGTGAGTTATTTTTTCTTTGTTTGCTTATTGTTGGTGAATCAGCAGAATTATTTATGGTGGTTCAATGTTGTTTGACAGTGTTGGTGGTGACAGAGATTTGGTTGTGGGTGAATTTTGAATTGGATCATATTTTCATTGAACTTAATTTCAATTGAGTAATTATTTCCTTGCCTTGAATGAGTTATTTTTACCAGCCTCAGCATCCTTGGTGATGTAGCATCATGTAATGTGGATGGTTGGTTGGTTCTCTACCTTCAGAGATCTGACTTGACCCTTGGAGGTAAGGGCATCACTCTTTGCTTGACTTGATGGATTTAAATTTGTTGTTTGATCAAAGATGGATGCAAAGAATCATGCAATGTTTGGTTTTGATTTCCATTCAAATCAATTGGTGCAGTTGGATTTTTATTTTGAATGTTTTCATGAAATCTTGGGTGGCATGGCTGGTGGTGTAAGTTAGATTGATCGTTGGCATTTTGTATTGTGATGATGGATAGAATATGGTGGCTTGTGCAATTTGAAATGCTTTTGTTTTCAGCTTGAAAGAATTATAGGACCTGTAATATTGTTTTGCTGTGCCCACATACTAGACATCTTTTTCATGGACCCCCAGCTTGCTCAATTGTTTGGATCTAGGTAGGCAATTTGTTTTGGTTGTCATGTTCAAAATGAAATTATCTCTGAGAATGGCATATGTCAACAGCTTGTTGTTCGTTCTTGCAATTCTCAACATATCCAGCGTGTCTTGTGCTTGAGGACTCAATTTGTGCCACAATTGCATTTGAGAATTTTGGTTGACAGTAGAGAGGCCGGAAATAAAAATTTTGAGAGGGTCTGAATTGCTCTCTCTGCTGCAATTACTCGATGTATGAACTCCTTTATTTCTTGGAACATTGATTGTTTGTAACATTGAATTGGGGCTTGAATCCTTTGCTTTCAAGAAACTTAAAGATATCTTGATGACAATATTCACTGTCTGAATGATTCTTGATATGTCTCGCAGGATTTTTGTTTATCAAAAACACATACACATAGGCCAGGGACACCTGTTGATTGTCCTTGAATGACTTGATTGGGGCACAGATTGTGAGACAGATTTCCATACGTTGTGTTCTTGTTTTGGTTGCCAAGTGTTGCACAGAGGAACATATCAAAACCTGCATTTGCTTCTTCTTGTGGATTTATACCCTGATCCATTTCACATCTGTGTTTGACTATGGTCAATCAGCGATTGCTATTCCTAGGATCACTGCTGCCATTCACTTGATTTTCGTCACTGCTTCTTTACTAAAAGATCCATCATCCTTGACAATAACCATCTTGATACGTTATTTTCCTCCTGATTTCTGTTGTTGATCTGATGTCTTGTTTTTGTCCTTATAGTGTGTCCTGGTACAAGATGACTGTTTTACTTGATAATCCTGGTCATCCCAGAAAATGATCTTTGTAAATTTGTTTTGAACCATGTTCTTGTTGCAGGCGAGAAACATGCTTTATGTATGTACTGGATCCACTAGGATCTATTGCTTGTGTGATGTACATTGTTAGTGGCTTGATTTCTTGGTTCTTGGTTTACTTGGTAGATTCCTTCTGATAGTGGCACTAGCCATAATCCTGTTCTGAGACACTTTTCACTTGTAATCGCTAGCTTTCGATTGTTATTGTTCATGTATGCCACACATCCAGTGTTGCACAGCGGGACGCGAGACACGAAGTAGTGCCCTTTCATTCATTCAAAAATAAAACCTTAGTAGGTGCCTGTTACACTATATTAATAACATCAAACCCGGGTGACTCGTCTTTTACAAGCCCGTTGATTATGGGATTTCTCCGGTGAGTTTTATACACCTCCGTGTTTTGTGACTACTGTTCTTTTCCTCTCAAAATATTCTGCTCCATCCATGATGCCCACTGGCTTAATCACTAAAACCTGAATCTGTCAAGTATACTGTCTAATCAAAATGTTTCTGTTGTTGTGAATGTTGTTTATGATCTCGCTCTGTTTTGTTGTTTCTGATCTTGCTCTGTTACTCCACTATTTCCCCCTTCTCCATCTCCCTATCCCATCTCTTTCCTTATCCCCCATCCCATCACAGCCCTGGTTGCATTGGGTCCTGAATTCCCGCCATTACCAATTTGACAAGTGTCCTCCCCGTACCCCTTTCTAAGACCCGATGGCTTCCCCCCTGGTCGCATTACTAATTGGGTGACAAATCCAATTTTCTTGCTGTTACCGTTTGTACTAAGGGGCCACACACATCCCCCTTTCCAAGACCTGATGGGTTCAGCCCTGGTCGCAGTACTAATTGAACGGTGAGTCCAATATTTCTTGCCGTTACCAGTAATACTCGGATTGTACAGGCAGTCCCTTTCAAAGACCTGATGGCCATGATGGTACGATGAATGAGAAAGAAGATTTGGGAGGTTGACATTGAAATAGAGAATTAATGTTTCACCAATGCAAAGAGTGCTGGTTTGTACGTGATGTCTGTTTTTGTTCGTGATGTCTGTTTTGTTCTTTGTGGTTTGTTTGCTTTGATTTTTTGGTTGTGATCTTTGTTCGTCTGTATCTCCATCAATATTTGGTTTGAGCACGTAAATGAGGGGTGTATTGAAATCAAGGGATCGCGAACTTTCAAACGGCGTTCGGTTCGTCTCGATACCTCTGATGGTTGCAAAGATATGATGAAAACGGTGCAGAAGATCGATCTCATTTGTAGGTAAATGGTTTGTAGTTGAGTTCAGTGATTGGGTAAGAGTTATAGTCGTTGTCAAATGTCCCTTCCGCCGCTGAAATACATGCCTGCATTTCCCATGGTGGAAGGGGTTGATCCGCAAACGCCCCGAAGGGCGACCATAATCTGTATAATTCTGCATAGGAATCAGTACAAAACTATTGAAGAGCCGCAAATTCCGTGAACTTAAGTAGGATAAAATCATGTCGTGGGTTTTCAATTACTAATTTTATACACATACGGCTTAATAACACTGCGGATAGATCTTTCTTATTAAAGAAATTCTAGGTAAGGCCAGGCAGCGAAGCAATCAGCATCTATTTTATAGTATATATTTAAGTGTCTGACTAAGAATTCAATCAATCAATCAATTACAGTTTGAATGGTCTTGTATTGAGGAGTTTGGAGTCGATGTTCAACATCTGAACGACATAGAACAGACTTGGTCGAATGAATCCAACTATCTAGTAAGTACAATAGTTTGGAGACGAGCTCAAAAAACTACTGCGCAGAAGCACAATCAAGTGGTAACCACTGACAAACAAAAGATACTTCACCTGGCCGAATGGTATCTGATGTGATACAAAGGATACCTTGTCCAAAAGCCATAAAGGCCAATTTCAAATTCGAACCATAATCAACTACAATGAAAAAGACATGATATCTCATTCACAATCAAGCCACTTCGGCTTCCATTGCCACGATCTCCTCTGCAGCCTCCCTACCCCTTCCTGTTATCTCTTCAGCATCATTGCCTTCTTTTGTTCTCCACAATCACCATGCCACAACCGCTGGCGTGTTATTCATGCAGCTGTAATATCGTGGTGTCTCTGCACCACCGCACTTTTCATACCACCCCACACCTCCATAGAATTAAAAGGGCACTCACACAATTGGCTGGGCGCAGAATCAGTACCCCCACCGTTTTAACTTCAAATTGCCCATTTACCAACGTGCTATGGAAGGGCAGCAAATCAAATGGGCATTTATTTTAGATAGATAGATTTAAGAATGACTTCACTTAATTGGCAAAGATATTGTTGACTTAATATGTTCAAAGAAAGAAGTATGATACTTGTTTACAACACATCCTCTAAAAAATCGTGGTCTATACTATTGACCATCACAGAGCCAGTGAGAGGACATTCTGCTGCAATCAATCCATCCATCTCAGCTTGGAGCTCTTCAATAGCATACTCTTCCTGGGCTGCATCTAATGTGGGTAGGTTTTTGCTTCTGAGGTTCTTTCGTAATCGCAACAGCTCATTTTCAAGAAATGTAACTCGAGCTTGTTGGGTCGGATTGAGAAGAGGCATAATCTCCCGCTTAAGTGCCCCTTCGAGGACTACATATCCAGAGGGGAAGGCATAGAATGGTTCACCTTCGTCAAGAACATATTTATTGGTAAAAGCACATCGAGCATCAGCTCGAACATGAGTTCCAACGGACCGCAAGCGACCCAGCTCTTCACGCAGAGCATCACACGCCTGGTCGCATTCTTGCATTTCTTTGAGATAGTGTTCTATCTTAGAAGAGTATGATGACAAAGCCTGACATATCTCATCTTTGAACTCATCAATGTGCGCGAAGTCGGGCCTGTGGCAAGAGATAAGTGAAAATTATCCATCATTTAATATGATAAGTTCGAATCAAGAGAGGAGAAATAGGTGCTTACAAAAATGGAAGAACATCTTCAATAGAGAGAACATCTCGACCACAATCTTTGAGCACGTTCACAACCCGAGCTACAATGTCTTTCCCATTTTTTGATGAGCTGTTATCTGCCGCATTTCTTGCAATCATCAACCAAAGTCGTTTCCTTTCATCTTTGTCACTGCTCTGCCTTGCCAGTTCCCTTGCCAGAGATGGGTCAACCTTCAAAGCGAGTTCAACAGCCTGCTGTCTCATGCCGAAACCCTGTCAAAATGGGTTAACAGTTGAAAAGAGAAAATGAGCAATGAAAAACGTGAGAGGTGAAAAAGGATAATGCTCTTACCATATATAACTTGATTGCTGATCTGAAATGTCTCCCAGTTTGTAGAATTGTCCTTAAGGCATACGACAAATCCAGTGGTGTACTCTTCTCTTTTTCGGTCTGCTGGAGCATAAGTTCTGTCACTCCTGTACTCACAGGGGAGTTAGAAGAAGCGGGGACATGGGCAGATAAGAAACGGAACAATGGGCCTTCATCCTCCATATTTGCATAGAGCGACGTCAAATAATTGTAAATTGCCCGAGTCCGACATCCAAGATTGATCACGCCCTCCAAGTACTTCACTGATGCATCAGGATCGTCAATGAATACCATCAGTGGTGCAGCATCTAAATCATCTGCTGGGCTAGTTGGGTTCATTTTTATTTCTAGCCCATCACCATATGTTTGTGAATGTTCTATTTCAAATGCACGTCTTGCCAGTTTTTCACTTATTGAAGAAGATGGATTCTTCTTGTAATTGGTTTTTGTGGTGGCCTCTCCTGGTTTCCTATGCTCTGTTCTCATGCGTTCATATTGCATAAAAGATGGTAGGAGCATAGTTTCTTTTAGACCTTCATTGTAACGATTCAAGAAACTTTTGGATGCAGCCGATGGCGCTCTTGATAGCAGCTCCAACGCATGTTTATAGTAGTAATGATCCGCCTTTTCAATAGGAGCGTCATTCAAGACCCTATAAGAAGAACAAGATTGAGCGGCGCATATTATGGTACGAAAGAATCAGAGTGTTTCGACAAATAACAGGGAAATGTCTGGCAAATCTTACCTCAGAGCATCAAGGGCACCATTCTAAGAAATGCAATGAGCAACCCATCAATTAGATGTGAAATTTAATGTGCAGAGGCATGAAAAGCAACAAGTTATGTACCATCACTCACTTTTGCATCCTCACCACATAGAGCAGCATCCACAGCAGCACCCAAATCCCCCGCAGCTGCCGAGAATCCAGCACATTCCCCTGCACTAATGTCATGTGATGCCAAGACTGAATAAAAATATGTCAAAACAACAAAGGTGAAGACATCGAAAAGTGAACCAGAAGAATCTCACCTGAAATGATTGTTCTAGCATCCAATTCACGGACATGAGATGAAAGAAACTGGTGAAGAAGAACAGGATTCGCTGGTTGAATGTATCTACTCGATTGGGATGAATACGCTGTTTTAGTTAAGCCCTCCCCATCAGATCGTTCATGCATATGCTTTGTATGTTAAAAATTAGGTCAGTGTGGACAGGGGGGTTGTCAGTGGCTAAGAAAAGAACCTTACCAATTCCGTTATCCATGATCCAAGCATTGTAGTGACTGATGAATCAGCCTTTGACTTTTGGTTCTTCATCTTTTCTGTCAGGAATGTGATCAAAGCCATGTTGCTATTTGCAAGAGCCGTGTTTGCCTTGGCTGAGTTGTTGCGGCAATGCGCTTCCTCTAATCCAAGCATTGGCAAAGCTAAACGAGCTGCAGTGTCTGCAAATGGCATTAATGCAGAGGGGCACTGTGCAAGGTATTTGGCGGCAAGTTCTGCCCTTCCTTGAGACAGATGATACTCTGCTCTGACTGCGTTGACGACAGCTTTTTGGGACTAAATGAAAATAGGAGACAAAAAACTTGGTTGGGAAAATTCACAAAGGAAGGAGATGACTAAAAGTTTCAAGTCAATCCTTACAGAATTGTTACATAGCGATTTGGCCAATTCAAACTGACTATCAATCTGTTTCTCCTCGGTAGACAAAGTTGCAGGTGACACACCAGCTTCATCTGCTCCAACAGACGTGCGCTGTGAAAAACTTCCGTGATTGGGTGAAGCCTCGATGCATTTCTCTAAAGTATATTTCCACACATCTCTGTCTTCACAGGAAGATGAAATATGCACGAGGGATCGACCTTTCCTTAGCCAAATTTGATCCGGTCGACGAACATCCATTAAAAGTTCCGCAACTCCTCCTCCACCACCAAACTCATCTGTAGATGATTGTGATAAAGAAACCCAATCTACGCGTTCCTGTTGGATTACTTTCCTGGCCACCCTGTTGACAAACTTGACCTCGTTTGTCGAGTTAAGCGTGACAAAATGATGAGGAGTCAAACCTATAGATGACGGTGCCGTAACAATGCCAGCTGCACCACCACCTTTCCGCGAATTAATTATATCATAAGGGAGTAAACCGGCATCAATTATCCCACCTCCTCCAGCAGTGCGTTCTAACGTGCCATAGTAGATCCCAGTCTCGGTCCTCAGTGCAAAGTGATCATTTGAGCTACGGAGGTTAACAAAGTCTACGGAGCCAGGAAGCTCAACAAAAGACCCTCTTCCACCACCTTCAGCCTGACGTGAAAAAGCAGATCGTAAGGTCAGCGAAGTTGAACCAACTTCACTGCGGAAGGTGTGAAGCCTCGTATGACGGTGCTGGCCACCTGTAGAAGCCAAAACAATGACATATCCAGAAGCTGCATCTTTTCCGACGGCACTGCGTCCCCCGACGCCTCCCGTGACTCTATGAAATAGTATCCCGCCCACTGCACCACCGTCTCCTCCACCAGTGCCAGCAGATGTTGCATTCAGCCGACGCAGCAGTACAGGAGTTTCAACCGGTTCATCTCCGTCTTCGGCCGCACCAAGCTCCCCGGCTTTGGTATCAAATGCAGAGGACTTGCCCTTTCCATCCGCAGCGGTGGACCCACCACCACGTAGATTGACAGAAAAGGTAGATGTGGACGTTGCAGAGGCAGAGGCATTGGGGCTGACAAGTGCGTATTCATATAGTTCACCATGAGACGTTCCAAGAATAATTCTCTTGGTAGATCCTTCAGTACCTCGGTCACTGAAAGAGACATGTATAATTCAAGGTATGAGCAAGAGGTAAAACAAGGAGTCAAGAAACAAAGAAAAACAGAATAAGCCCCCTCACCGATCCCACCCAACAGCTGTAACATAACTCCCCGGAGTCAAACCCGTCTGAACCGTCTCCCTGGCATCACACACCCCGCAGGAACATCACCCAACACCTAATGACACACGGGGAACAAAACTCGAATACAACCGATCCGAATTCGTTCCAACGAGTCAATTCCGATGGCAAAACATTGCCTCCATTGCACCGAGCTGCTTCAATGGAGAGCCACCTTAGACTTGTGGCCTCTTGTAGCCCGTGGCCGCATTCCATTACCTAACTGCGATCGAGAAAAACAGAGGCATGTGAGATTTATTTTGAAATGCCTGCATTCAAAACATCATATCAGCCGCAATAATTCGTGCTTTGAGATCCACTTACAGCATCCAGGCTTACCATCGATTAACGTCTAGTTTCGATCACTGTGATTGGATGCTGTCGTTCGGTACAGCCAGCGACTGGTACGGTGTAGAGCGAACGGCCATGGTGAATGGTGAAAGAGAGAGACACCGGAAAGCGAGAATTTCCATTTTTTAAATTAATGAGTTGAGAGAATACAATTCACGGAAAATCCAGGCTCTAAAATCACATGAAGGAGTAGAGCAAAAGTTGCTCCCTCTTCAGATTTAAACTCCCCTTGACCAATACAACATANATTTTGGGTGTGAATAGAATAGATTTGCAAAGGCAGACAACGTGATCTTTTCAAGCATAACAAAGATGCTTCAATACATCACAGCACATCGAAATAGTACTCTCATTGCGATCGTATTCTTTGCACGAAGTAGAGTCAGTAACAATGGGTCTTATTTTAACCACGACATGAGCAATTCAATTAATGAGGCACCTCGTGCTTCAACATTCAAAAGAGAGACCCATTTCATGCCTAACCACTGTATATCCATGCATGTGTTCAAAAATGGCTCCTCCCTCCGAATGACTTCTCTCTTTCAAACCGTCAAAGCTACACATATTTTTCTCTTCCTTGGCTTGTCCTTCTCAAAGCAATATCCATTTGTTAGTTCCTCCATACCAGTTTGCCGCAGAACGAGAAGTTGTTTCAACCCCGGCATGCCTAGCAGATCATGCAGCAATCATGCTTTGAAAGTTCTCGGCTCATCTGCACTCTCATGGCAAACAAGAATAATTCGTTTGGTTGACCCCTTGGTTCCTTCTTCCTCGGTCACTAAAGTAAATCAAAAAATAAATGTCAGTTTGAGCAAGAGATCAACGAAAAACAAAATGATACCCACACCGATCCCACCCAACTGTCCTAGCATAACTCCCCGGGGTCAAACCAGGTCAAACCCGTCTGAACCATCTCCCCGGCACCACCACTCCCCGCCGCAACATCACCCAAAGACACACCGGGAACAAAACTAGAATACGACCCGTCCGAATTCGGTCCAAACCCAGCCAGCTTCTTGACCTTTTTCGCCGTAGAATGCAAATAGTAAGCCTCGCCGTTCTTGGCAGAAAGTAATACATGACATCCCGTAGGATCTACAAATGTGTGTACTATCCGTCCAAAGTTTGGATCTGTCGTTGCCGCTATGGAGGTGGGTGACTCTTCGGAATTTAATGGTGTATTGGGACGTACAGGTGGAGGCAGGGGTACCAATGAATTGCCCTCGGATCCCAATAAAGAAGTACCGCGACGTACATTCCATCGACTTACGAGACGTAACGGTGGGATGAGAGCTGTTAGTGACAGTCCCTGGCTGTGTTTGTTGGTGTTCCCTCCGGAGGATTGAGAGGAGGTCCCTACAGAGGAGGAAGAGGGGAAGGAAGAGGGGGTTGGTGGAGGGGTGCATTCCATTGCAGCAACAATCCATCCGTTGGATGCAGAGACGCAGTGGGCTCGTGGTGGGAGGATGGGACGAGTTGCTGAGATTTGTAGGTCTTCGTCTTCAATGTCATCTGTGAATTAATTACGATAGAATATGTGGACATTAAATAATGAAAAAATGCACAACAGGCGGTTACAGCCAACAGGTATCCATTTGGCAAATATAAATGTAAGGCAACATCTCCCCATTTCAATCATCCAACATAAAAACAGAGGTCGTACATCAAAATGTGGGAAGAATACACCAAGTAATTCCACGAGATCAACCCCATCAAAAAAGACAAGGTGATCCATCGTTTCACAAACTTTTTCTCACAAGAGAAAATGATTAATCTACCTGAATTTAAATGGGTCTGCGTTCCAATCATTGCGTACCACTCTTACCGGAGTATGCACGAAGGCAAGTGGAGAGAGTAAAAGGTGCGCTGGTGGCATGCTTGGTTTGACCCGATCAGGATTGTTTCATGGACGAGCTTCAAACAGACACAACTTGCTATCACTTGAACTTTACATTAGATGAATACAGCCTCAGATGCATTCAACAAGTTCATCCCAGGTGAGGTTCAGCTCAAGCAAGTTAACAAAGTAACGGCCTAATTGAAAGCTCATTTCAAGCTCTAACAAATTGCATTCAATGGCAAATGAAATCACACAAACACATGAACACAACAACAAAACAAAATAAATTCAACACTCACTCGACAATGAAACCCCAGCATTCCCACTGCCCACACCAGCACCACCACCACCCAAAACCCTCCCCATCAACCCCGTCAATCCTCCACCATACCCGACACCTGCCTGCTGCGCTCCCGCCCCCTGTCCCTCACCACCACCACCCTGACCCTCATCCAAATCAACAACACTAGGCAATCTCAA
This sequence comes from Cyclotella baltica, assembly GCA_036939635.1. Classification (NCBI taxonomy): domain Eukaryota; phylum Bacillariophyta; class Thalassiosirophyceae; order Thalassiosirales; family Thalassiosiraceae; genus Cyclotella; species Cyclotella baltica. The sequence continues at coordinate 11,151 of JALLAY010001085.1, forward strand.
CCCACAAGAATTAATCCCAATCGCCACACCCAACGCCTTGGAGGCACGACGGTATTTTCGATACGAGGCCGAATCTAACGAGGGTGGTAGGGGCCATTCGACACCGCGTGCTGAGTAGATTGGTTGGGTTTGTTGGATTTCACGTGTGGTGGTTGGAGGTTTGGTTGGGGGACGGGGACGTCGGGATTGGGGGGATGAGGTTGTGGAGAAGTCTTCGTCGTCGAATGGATTCATGGTTCATGGTTTCATCAGTGTTTTGTGTGTGGATGCGGTTGATTTGAGCTACTTACCATACCTTGAGGTAATTGTAAAGAGGTAGATAGATGTTGACAAAGCAATGTAGAGGCAATCATTAATCAATTCCAATAGCAAATCAATTCCACACTAGCTTTGCC
>JALLAY010001086.1:0-11489 GCA_036939635.1 Cyclotella baltica
AAAATTATTTAACGATGAGTTTGTCCAGTCATTTGCTAAGACTAGCCCATGTGAAGCATTGCTCAAATTTCCTTGTTTCAACATGACCAGAAGGATATGGTATCTTTGAGTCGTCAAACCCTTAAAAGGAGTTTAGTGAGAATATCATGTTGTATCCAATTTTATCTCCACACATGGAAGTCGTTCAACAACAAAAGAGAAGCCTCGTCTGAAATTGAACAACAAATCTCAAATCTGTAACTTTTCCTGCGGAAGTTACCCACAAGTAACACTTGAAGATTGGAATATTCTTGCATCCGATGTTGCCAGGGACGTGTTGAATGATGCTGTTGACAGTGCTGTAACTCAAATACCACTCAAAAAATTACCACTACCACCATAATGCCCCACTTATTATTCAGAAAATTACACGAGGAATTTTGCTCAAGAGTACCAACTTCAAGGCACCATAACTTGATGAATATATAAAATGAGCAAAAATTAGGTTGTATCCCATACTCACCAAAGAATCAACACTAAAAAGAGTGTGTCAAAGATTAGTGACAAAAACATGAGTTGAGTCATATAGCCCGCCCCACTAATTATACAGAAAATTACAAAAGGAGTTTTGCTCAAGAGTACTAACTTCGGGGCACCATAATTTGATAAATATATGAAATGAACAAAAATTAGGCTGTATCCCATACAACTTTGTTTGTACCTGATGAGTCTTAAGGTGCTTACGGTAATAAATCTACAGGACTTGAAAACAGCTTATGTAATATTTTTGACGGATTGTAATTTTTTCGGCAAATTATCGCAAAACAGCTTAAATCAACTGCGTCATCGCTCGCACAACTCCTACCAATCCCCGCTCGCTCACCCTCGACAACCGATCTTTTTTGTTTTTTGTCTTCTTCGCCTTCCTCTTCCTCACCCCCCGCCCGAGAATGAACGAATGAACGAAACCACCATGACGGCCGCTCGCAAGAACGCAGCTTGCTGCCAATAAATAACAAACAACAACCGCCGATGTTCTCCCTCCGCTATGTAATTGTTTCGAGAAATAAGTAAGTTTCAATTGACATTTTCGCTGTGTTAATTGTTACACACGTTGTGCCTCGGCCTCGGCCTTCTCTTGTCAAGTGCTATCTCTCATTCAATGCAGGCGGCCCACCAATTGAATACAAACAACAATAATAAAAAATTCATCGGATTTACAAGCGAACGTTTGATGGGTGATTCTTTAACGCGGGGGATCTGTGTCATTAACATCAAATGCCCGATCATGTCAAAAAAAAACCGCATCCCCTCAATTGACGCAACAGAATCATGAACGTGAAATAAGCCCATTGCGTGTTGTGAAATAATATGTCGTATAATTTATTCAACAATCAACCGTCAGATGGGCTAGAAACCGGTGCCACTTTGCAATTGAAATGAGTTATGAATCTTTTTATATTAATATAATTTGTGGGTGGGGTGAATAATGATTGTCTGTGTAGAATGTTCAAGTTAAATTTAATGAGCACAAGCATTATTAAAAAATATTTATCTTTAAATAATATTTCCTTGACCCCTGGAGAAACAACTGAGCTTGTTTGTCCCCACTTCTCTTAAAATATTCACAGCATGACCCATAATATTGTCTGTTAAAATGAATCGAATGTAACTAATAAACTAGGCGTACACAATTGTGACCAGTGGTAGTGTTTTGATCCTTACGATGTGTAGATATGGATTGGTAGTGGTCATCCGAATTGTGGACGCCTATCTGAGGAGTTCACAGCCTCTACTTTGTATAGTGAAGGATCTCATGGTTGTTATGGTTTTGTCATTGGAAAGATATTAGAAAAAAAATGTTTTCCAACATTAGAAGGTACTGCCTAACAAACTATGGTAGGTCTCTCTAAGTACTAACAAAGTTGTACGAATTGCGTGAAAGCGAACTCCGCAATTGAAACATCACAAATCACAATGCAACGTGCAACAACAAAAGCGAAACGAGGCAGACAAAGGAAACAGAAACAGCCATTCGAAGAACATAACCACACTTATTAAGTAATCCATTATACCAACGCAACAACAACTCTATAATAAACTGCATTAACCCTCTAAATCATGTCATACAACTACGATCAATGCCTCACATCCATCCAAACCCACCGTCAATCAGCCTACAAAACCCCCCAACAACCCGACCTCGACACCCTTCAAAAATCCATGGATGAATTCGCCAATCTCTCAAAACACTGCCCCATGACCCCCCTGCTTTGGATGCAGTACGCTCAAGACACAGAAGTGTTAATGCACGGTTTGAATTTGCTAGATTCGTCGCCCTCACCAGATGACAACAACAACAAACAATTGAATTCAATCCAAGCCAAAAAAGAAGCATTAGAGTCTTCTTGTGGCATACTGGAATTGGGCCTGGCTGAATTTTCAGGATGTGCGTTGCTGCATTTGTATTATTTAGAGAGTTTGTGTGAATACTTTTATCAGTGTCGGCGAGAGGCATCATGTCCTGGTGTAGGGGATATGATGGAGGTGAGAGAAGGGAGTGATTTGCAAAATGCCAGGGATAAATTATCTCAGGGATTTGAAGCTGCGTGGGATGCTCTTGGGAGGGGATCACATGTGAATGAAGGGGCGATTGTTTCAGAAATTTATAGGTTGCATGGGGCATACCTGTTGGCATGTCTTGAATGTGCAATGGGCTCTAATGATGTGGAGATTGGGGGTAGTGTTATTGAACAACTTGAAGTGTTGTGTGAGAGATGGAGCAAAACTCCTATGGGCGAGGGATCGAATGATGAAATGATGCAGGATGTTGAGAATTTATGGAATGAGACCTTGTCAATATTGACTCCTCATCAGGGTGAGAAGCATGAGCTGTTGAGCAAGCGACAGTCTGCGCTTTTGGAAGCAGTTGATGGCAACAGAAGGAGCACCAGTTCACTTACCAATGTCTTGTCTTCTTATGAGAACGAGATTGATGTAGCCATGGCCAATGAAGGCATTTCCTTTTCACGTTCGTTACTGGAACAACGTCAAGAGAATTCAGCAACCACTAATGATGCAGTTACTACTGGAAAACATTTGCAAATGCTTAAGAGGATTGATTCGAAATGGGGTAGCATCATATCTGGCAAAGACAACCGATGGCTACTAGGTTTAGGTGCAGGTGAAACATCTCATGCATTTTCCAAGTACGCTTCGTTCTCTCTACGTAGCAATCAAAGTCAATTGGATGCCTTGCAAGATCATATCACAACCCACAAACATTCAATGACAACCAGTATCTATGAAAGAGCAGTGTCAGAATGTCCAACAGTTGAATCTCTGTGGACTTCTTACATTAAATTCCTCCGAGGAGAATGGATCAGCATTCGTGACAAGTGTGGGCAGTCGAATGAGCTGCAGAGTTTATCAAATGCACTGCAATCAATCACTCAACGGTCTGTGCGTAACTGTCCTTACAGCAGTAATCTATTTGAATTGCGAATGACTACTCTAGGCCTCATTTCAACTTCTAATCTTGAGCCCGATGATATCACAGCAGTGATTCAAGAAGCAACACAGCTGGGCTTTTTGAATGCCAACCGAGAAGCCATGTTGTCAATGAGACTAGTTGCTATTAATGTTGTCAAGAGGAAATTGCTTTCACTTGTTTCACGTGGGACAACTTTACCAGCTAATGGAGGTAATGGGATTGAAGGTGGAAGAGATTATGATCAAGAGGACGAATTAGACATCAGTGCATCCAGCAGGAAGAACAAACCAAACGCCAACAATGTTCAATACAAATCTCTAGCCCCGGCAGTTATGGAAGAAGTGCAAGACCTGATTGAAGATATCAGAGATATGTACGAGGAGGCTGACAATTATTTGTTCAAGTCACATGTTAAATGGGAAGCAGGAAGAGTTTGCTATTGGAAGCATAGGTGTGCGACAGAAGCATATGTTTTGTGTCCAATTGCAATAGGTCTAAGAAATGCCACTGGAAATGATGAAGCAACAACCGAGCTGGCAGATACAGAAGCCCTGAAATGCTTTGAAAAGCTCGTCAAGACTCAAAAGCCATGCCACCCTGATTCATGGAAAGAGTATTTGAGATATGTTGGTACATCACGGTTGCATTTCTTGGGAGATGATTCTTTACAATCCACGCCAGGGGAAATAGGAGCATTGCCTGCAGAGCTTCGTCAGACTCGTGGCCTTTACAAGCGGGCATTATCATCTACACGGAAAGCTGGCAAAGTAACTCCTCCTAGTGGTGCGGGATTGCACCCCATGCTTTGTCAGAGAGATTATGACTTGGCACTCTCAGATTTGTGTACTGAGTATCTAGAGTTTGAACGAAATTTTGGTTCTGAGGAAAGTCTGCTTGCCGCAACAGCATTAGTGAGGAGTAAGCTGGCAAATTATGATGCCGCCGCTGCAGCTACTTCCACCTCAGAAGATAACGGAAAGAGGAAACTTGATTCGGATGGGTCACAGTCTGCAATTAATGAGGATCAAATGCAAGTTGAGGATGATGGTGGTGAAGATACGGGCGAATCAAGGGCCAAGAGAACAAAAGTTAAGACGAATTTGAAAGAACCCAAAAAAACAGATGCAGTCCACAAAGTTCGCATTGGCAAAATGGACTATCCTGCACACCCATTCACAATTCATGTGTCCAATCTAAGTACAGACACTCAAGAAATGGATCTTGTTGATGCTTTTCGACCCATTTGTGGAGGTATTGTTCATGCAAAGATATTGCGTGAGAAGTTGTATGGGAAAGGTGGTCATCACTCTCATGGCGAGTCCAAGGGATGTGGACTTGTGCAATTTGAAGAACGGATGCCAGTTGAAAAGGCTCTAGAACAAAATGGTCAACTCAATATTGGAGGCAAGGTTGCCAAAATCAATCGATCACATTTACCTGCAGTTGGCATTGTTCCACACGGGATGCATCGTGTGAACCCCAAAGGTGAAGGGAAGATGTCGAAACGAAATCAATTGAAGAAGAAAACAAACAACAACAGTGGCGATGTGGAGATGGAGTGTGACGATGGGGGCAAAGCGTCGTCGACAGTTAATGATACAGCTGGAAGTCAAACGAGCACAAAAGATGAAGCTGCCAAGAAGAATAAATACAGAACATCCACTTCTCTTAGTTCGATCAGGCTTGATTCGCTTTCTTTCAAACCAAGAGTTATTGAACAAAAGCCCAAAATATCTATAGAGACTAAGAAATAAATGATACACATGCACCATGCACATCTGTCAGTCTTTCTCTCACTGTGTGCTAGATGAGTTAAGTAGTTTATCTAGATATCTGTCCATTATCTTGTAGACTTGCTAAGGATGGAGGGTTTGACTTGATAGATGAGCCATTGTTCATTTGCTACCTTGCATATTTTAAGGAGGGAGGGCTGGGTCTGCTTAGATGTAACTTTCTAAGTAACAAATGGATAAGGTTACATCTAAGCAGACCCAGCCCTCCCTCCTTAAAGCATGTCTATAAAAAACTACAAAAATAAATAATGGTCTAGTTGGAGGTCAAACGAGCACAAAAAATGAAGTTGCCAAGAAGAATAAATACAGAACATCTACTTCTCCTGGTTTGATCAGGCTTGATTTGCTTTCTTTCATACCAAGAGTTATTAAACAGAAGCCCTAAATATCATCTTTTGAGACTAAGAAATAAATGGCACATCTGTCAGTCTTTCTCTCGCTGTTTGCTAGATGAGTTATGTAGTTCATCTAAATATCTGTCCATTATCTTGTAGCCTTGCTAAGAATTGAGGATGGAGGATTTGACTTGATAGATGAGCCACTTGTTCCATTTGCTTCCTTGCATGTTTGTTGCTTCCTCTCCTTCTCATCTTCTTTCCACAAATGAATTCAAGGTAGAATATATGAATGAATTATTGCTTGGAATGATAACCATGAATCCTCCACAATGAGTGTCTCTGACATGTCCTGCTGTCAGGACAAGACTTTTGACTCACTCATGGAGTTATGCCATCCCAGATCAGGCCCAATCTTCACATGATGGTGTTTCTGCTCTTATGGATTCAGCTGCTGCAAGTTTATTTTATAATAGCTACAACTGAAACTTACATCGTTTGGTTAGGCCACCAGGCGTGTACTTTGGTGCGTATTTTGCAATTATTCTGGCCCATGCCATCTTGCCCCTCTCTCTTAGTAATCTGCTGGACAGTTCTATTACCACTACTCCCATTGCACTTAGCATGGACATACATTTGTTCATAAAGTTTCTGCTTAGATCTTTGCAATCAATGACATGGAACCAGCCATTATCTTGGTCATGGCAACCACCATCACCATTGCCTTGTTCTCTATGACTTCCACCATGACAGCCACCTTATCTGACTTAGACTTAGTTTCCGGCTCACAAGGTGGTGATGGTTCCATCCCATTCATTTCTCTAATTATCTCTGATGTGGTTCATAGCAATTGTGATCACCACTGGGGAGCCCGATACATTCATGCCATCAAGCATTCGTGCGAACATCATTGCAATCGACACTTCTAGATGCAATTTGAAGTCTTGTGAAGTATTTTTCATAAGAGTAAGATTACTTGTTTGAATAAAAAACACCTCCAGTGTGTTAGACCACATTGACAATCTTCTGGATCAAAACCAAATGCTTATTCAATGCATCTGTGCCTTTGCACCTGAGCACAATCATGTTCCATGCACCACAGGCATTATGGCTTAGCTCGTAGGCCTTCATCCATTTCTAGGGATTAGTACCAGCTGTGAATCGAATAAGTCTTGACCGCATCAGATTATTTATCAGGAGTTAGTAAATCTTCTCTTCCTGCTGATCTCTCGGGAGCTATCCAGCTGGCCTTGTGGGACGGATTACATCATAGTAGAAGGGATCATTGTCCAAACCTCTTTGGAACTTCGAGAGCATGTTCAAAGGCCTTGTTCCAGTCCCACCAGTTGAGATCAGTCTTAATATTTCCTACCTTGATCTCCTTTGGCTTCACTTTCCTGTGTCATCTGCTTATTTACTGCTTAGTTTGAGATCAAAGCATTCATCACGACATTGGTGAATTTATTATGTACCAGAGTGTTGCCGCTTTTGCGCTGATCATGAAACCAGCACGAGCCTCTTCCATTTGCACACACTGAGTGATTATGGTATTTGATGAATTTATCGGTGTTCTTGGGTACAATTAACAATTACAATGATAGAAAAACTCCAAATCTGGTGATGCCCTTAATGTTTATGAATGCTGTCACTGTTGTAGATTAATACCCATTAATGTGAAGACAACTCTGATTTTGTAAATGGGATTCACTGTTGCTGCTGAAATATTTTCAATTTCAGCATTTACATTGGTGATTAGTAGTTTGTCGATGCTGTTCAAATATCTCAAGAAGAATCAATGATTGAAACTTGGGTATGATAAACTTTTAAAATAGGCAATATGTTAATATAATGATGTAATTGGTTATCTGTGGTTCTAAAAGTAAAATTATTATGGGGTGAGATTATTCATACGGGTTCAGTTTTGTTCTGATCTTGGCATTGAATGTCACAACGTATCCTAGCAACAGTCCCTTTTCCAACAAAATGAAGAAGTTTATTGATAGTGATAATGATGACTGCAGTAATGGTTTAACAAGAGAAAGATTGCTATTGCTATCCTAAGGTAGACAGTAGTGACAATGAAGATGCTGATGGTGATGATGACCAATGTAAGCAGAAAGGTAAAAAGCATAGCAGTGTTCTGTCCAGTAGCCCAAGCAACTGGACGTCTAATACCCTTACTCCATAAAAATCAGTGGCACAACGACGAGTTTTTCCGGAATAATGACAATTGCCTTTTGTAGCAATAAATCCCAATTTTTCAGCAAAGACCACAAAATTGACCCTAGATTCTATACCAGATCAATTCAGAAATACTGATCAGTCATTCTACTCAAAACGGCCTCTGACTTTGTCATAAACATGATATATTTATATCCCTCAAAGATGCAACCAAATCATTAGGAAACTTTAGTCTGAAAGTGGGAGAGCAGTTGTTAGAGGTATGGGAGCAGAATGAAAATAACACATTCATCTCAGAATCTTTCATTGTAAAACGTTATGGCTCATTTATCGTTAGTTACAGACAACATGCTGCTGTCCGGTTTGCTAATCTTTTTGCAGATGACAGCAACTCTTTCGCTCCCAAGTTAGAAGATAAAATTCAATGCTTCTTTGGTGTTTTTGACACCCTGACGAAACTTCAAAAGATTATGTTAGATTGACCTGTGATTTTTTAGTCATAAGGGGATGTGCCTCACTTTTGTTTAAGATTGTGTTCACTCATTTTTATTCCTTTCTGACGAAAAGAGCATCTGGCACACTGAAATTCTCTTCACCAGCCAATAGGTGAATTCATTATATCAGCGAGAGACAAGATGAGAATGAATATCTCCAGCCACAACTTTCTGAGCATTGGCACCGCGAATACTGCGTGAATGGGCACAACCATCTTAATAAGTCGAGACCGAAGCAAGTGAGTGATTCTATCTAGAAATGACCAAAGGATCTTGTTCCCCAGGTCTTTAAGCACCAACGAAAATAGCATGGAAGCAATCGCATGTTCTTTGAAGAATTGTCTCAACGACACATGCTCACCCGTAGCTGTATCATTCAAATGAGACATGATGGACCTGAAAATTATATCATACGAACATTTCTCTCAATTACTCACAGCTAAATGTACATCGATCGGAGGAATCGATGCAAACAATTAACCCATCCAACAAATTATCCCTCCCAACACAAATGCATCACCATGCTTCATCAAATCAACTTGAGTGAAAATGCATCTCTCAACACTGCCTCCTCCGCGGCTATCAAATCCACTCTCGTAGCCAACCGTACATCTAGCGACAGCAACTGCTAATGAAACGTCCTGAACAAAAAATTATGTGACGTCGTGGATATACTCTCCCCATAAACATCCACGAATCAATGGAGAAAACACCAACAGAAAATCCACCAATAGTCATACTTCAACAACGCAGGCGTCTGATTAGTCTTTGGTATCCGTAACTCGCAATTTCGCCAAATGCCCCGTCATCTCCTTCACTCGGTCAAAGCCGCTACTCCCCAATCTTCCCCAATTCTGGATCGGAACACGATGGGCCATCCATCATATCCGCGTTCAAATGGACGGCCTGCTTTTCTTCTAAATACTTGACGCATTTCAAATAGAGGTCGTCAATATCACCGAGGGAGACGACGGCTTAATTGGGAGGGACGACGACACATTACATTCGAGGAAGAGTCGGAGACATGCCTTGGCTTCGCGCTAGTTGTTGATTTGGACTGCGAGGGAGCGGGATTGTTCTTGGAGTTGGAGGATGTCCTCGCTTAGATGGGAGAGATCTGCGTCGATGCCGTTTGTGAAGAGGGCGGTGAAGAGAAGTCGGTTCATGAGATTCTGCATCGTCATCGTCCATTTTCATGTCGTCGAAAGTGCGAATTATCGCACAAAACAAATGACCCCAAGAAGAATGTTGTAATGGATTAATGACCGCATAACAAGGCCCAAAGACAACCAAAGAACGGTTTTAATTAACAAATTTGAAACGAATATAGTCATTTTAAGCCCGAATGACCCCATAAAGAATAAATGACCGCACAGAAAAAGGCCCAAACACTTTCAACTCGATTATACAGACCAAAGTGGTCATTTTAACTCGAATGGCCTGGGTAATGAAGAGTACAGATGGCTTTTCTCTGAAGATTGGAGTCGGAGAATTTTTTAATTCCTACGTGCTCGAGTACGAAGACGTCATCACTTTACCTTTCACGCTCGATATCAAAGATATTGAGAAGTTTGACAAGATACGTGCTTCGACCGTGACACAAAGATCTCACCGGCCATCGATTGACCATCAATTTGCTACGAAACCATTACGGAGACAATGAATAGCAACGACAGCTCCAGAGCTTTGCTTGCCCCCTTTTGGCAGTCAATTCCTTGCAATATATTCTAATTAACTTATGAAGGGGGCAAGCAAACCCTGAGATCAGAATCCTACAGGCTCTACCTTTAGAAAGTTCGGCCTGATGGGTCAAAATACCCAATTTCACGATGTCTGCCAAAACTGAAACCCATCACCTCCTAGGACGGCTTTTAAGGTGGTGCATGACATCTTGGAAGAACCAGGTGTTTGATGACCGTGTAGGTGGCGTAGCTAACTGCACTTTGCAGTACTATCAAACGATTTTTAGAGTCTAACAAGAAGAGAAGATACTTTCCAATTATATTTTATTTTTTGTAGTAACCCAAAGTAACCTAACACATTGCACAAACAAGAACCAGAATTGATATTATAGAATTTATAAATTGATAATATCAATTGCATCACACGTAAACATTAAGTCAATTGGTGGTGTTTTGCAACATGGATAAGAATGTATTGTTTGGGTTCCATCTGGGGCGACATTATTGCATCGCCCGTCACCTAGATTGCCAACCAAAAATCCGACACAGCCAAAAGTAGCACAAGCCCTGTGCATACTCTCATGATAGCTGTACGGTCACTAAAATACCTTTTTTCCTGGACATTTTCAACCTCAACACAACACCTGGGCCGCAGATTGCAGATTCAATTCATACGATGCAAAAGTTCTTGATGCTAACAAGACCATGCCAAATAACAGAGTTTTGTTTTTGTTGTATTTTGACTTCGATCTTGTCTGCCTCTGGTAATGTACGCTCTTATTATGGTTGTTACGTGTTCATTTTTCATGTTGAGTCTATTTGATGGGAATGATGAAAGCGATATGTTTTGCATTGTGTAAGCAAGTGTGAGTATTGAGTGAGCTGACCACGCCACAAGCGTGATATTCGGGCGATGTGATGGATCGAAAAAGGCTACATTTACTGACGGTGCATGGTCGATGGTGGACTGAGAGATGAAGATGGCCTACTTACATCAACAAAAAGGTGACGAACGAGTATATTTGTGTGGGCATCATGTCAATGGCGGAGTGACTGGCGGGTGTGTCGCGGCGAGCATTCTGTCTTAAATGGAGACGATAGCTTGTTAATGACGGCCATCAACCACATCAAAAGACGATCTGTGTGGAGAGCAGAATGGAAGCCAAAAGAACATGTGAACGGAAAATTTTGCCTTTTTGGCGCCAGAAAAAAGGTAATCGGCTAATTACTTGAGATTTTTCTATGGATTTAGTCGTACGAAAGTCGTTTTATTACAAGGGACACGAGTCCAATCTGTAGACTAAAGGCATCTGTAGAGAAAGGATAATGTGTCTAAACCTGACGTCATCAATCGCAGAGAGAAGGTACTCCGACCGTTCTCCGATGCCGAAAACATCGCAGAGAATGTGCGTCAATCGTTCACGACGTCAAAAAACGAGCAGCAGGAAACGAGAGTTAGGATAGGGTCCTTGAAATTGGCCGACGATTTCAATAAAAGTGGGCGACTTGCGTTCTTTTGCAACGTTTAAAAT
>JALLAY010001087.1:0-11534 GCA_036939635.1 Cyclotella baltica
TCAAACTCCATACAGAGCCTACTTACTACTGCTTCTATTGATCAATTCATCACCGCCGCCGCATCACCGCCGTCGCACCGCTGCCACCGCCGCCTTCATATGGCTTTGTCGTTGAACGGTTGGATGATTTCTTAGGCAATGGATCACTTAAATCAAAACTCAATTCTGGGCAGACGTCTCTCTCTTCTACTTCCTCAGGTGCTTGTTAGGAATAGTTTGGCAAGTAAAGAGATGGATACAAGGTACAGGCATGCAATAGTAATAAGCGAATAATTATTGTGCATCCGCGGTGGGTAGGAGAATGTTCGGTGATATCTAAGGTGTAGAGTTTACTTGGGGGACATTAAAAATAAATATTAGTCATTTCATCTAAAATTAATAGCCTTAAGAAATTGCAGTAGATATCAGCAAGAATGTTGTAGAAGTTATCAAGAAATATTTGCAGGAGATAAGCATAGTTAGGTTGCAGAAGATAATTGATTCAATAGGTAACAGGTGCAAAAGGTAAAAATTCCTAGATAACTTTATGGGACACTAGGAAATATCTTCTGCAACTGCAAAAAATATGTAACTCATATTTCTGGTATGTTTCTACATGGGAATTATGGCACAGTCTCACAGAAAATGTTTGCTACTGCAGAAACACCTACTGCAAAAAAATGGTTAATCTCAAACTCTTTGTCTTGTCTAAGGTTGACTAAATATGTTCCTAAAAACTGTTCATGTAGTAGCATTTACCAACAGATTCTCCAACTCTCCAGCCCTCTCTGTCCCTACCGCCAAGACAGCCTTCATTTCCTCCACACTCAATCTTGTCTCACTCCCCCTCTTACAAAAATCAACAATCTTTCCATGTGTATTACACACAACTGTTACAGAATTACCATATGACATATCCTCTTCAAAATTTGTTGGATCAACCACCAATATATTTTTATTCTTTGAAGGTAATATGGCTATAGTAGTTGGTATGGGTGCCGGACCCAAAGATAGTTTCCTTCCACTCTGCCTCTTATTCCCACGCTTCTCTTGCAATTGTTGCTCATCTGTAACAATCTTCACCACTAAACCGGACCCGACCTCTTCCAAATCAACCATTGGTATCGTCAGATCACTTAATGCCGCGAGTATACAAAGCAAACTCCCATCAGTAACATTACCCTCTGAATTGATTATTGTTACTGTGATACGGATGCGCCAAGCCGCCTTTCCCGGATGAATGGATAGTTCCTGTGGATTGATGTAGCGAGAAGAACGGAGGATGCGCCGCAGATATGATTCGAGGAGTTTTATGTCAAGTGGTTTTGGTGGGTGTTCAACATTGTTATTGTTGGTATCATTCGGATCGTGTGCCAATTGAACGTCATTTTCGGTAGCAACAGCAGCAGTGTTTGTAGAGGCAGTACCAAGCATAACCGAAGTAGATTCAATATTTTCTCTCCCGCCAAGATCAAACCTCCCTCCACTCAGGGGACTGGCAACAACACTTATTTCAATATCACCATAATTGGGCGTGGAAGCTGAAGGACGGCCGACAAGGAGAGTACACCCCGCCAGTATTCGTGTAGCACCAAGCGATGTGAGTGCGCTTCCGGCGGAATTACGATTGAGCACGCCAGTTTGAATGGAGAGGGGACGGGAGGTTAGAAAGGTTCGGCCGTCTGGACGTGTGTTTTTGGAGGTGAATTCATGGAGATAGTTCTTGGTTTCAATATAAACGTTATAACGCCGAGTGATGAAGTAACAGAAGATAAATTGGACGGCAGTGTTAGTAAGAAAAAGGACAGCAATCAGAATGAACAACTGGCAGTTATTCGTACCCTCGGCTCGAGTGAGCGATATGCACTTAAAATCCAATCTTGATTTGTTGATTCCCCGTTGTTATTGATTACATACTCCCCTTCTGAGGTATTGGAAGGCTTTCGTGATTTCGTTGCGGTCATGATATCTGATTTTGAGAGATTGTGAGGCGGTGGTGGGGGGTGGAGTCGGGCAATGGTTAATTCTATTTTATGTAATAGGTAAACCAATATATAGTTATATGAAATTACCTTTCGTTAATAGATGACCACGAAACATCTGATATGATCGAGCCTGATCAAGGACCGTCGACCGTCAACGCCGACGGACCGTGAGCCGTGAGACAACAACCTACAACATTCAACACCCTTTTATCGTATATCGTCTGATTCTTCCTGATTAGACCTGACCCAATCATCTAGAGCAAGCTCAATCTATCGCACCTCCACAGCCAATGACGACAACAACCAACACCCCCCTCTTCGGAGGAGCAATCACCGTTCACATCCCACCCCACTATCGCGACGTTTCCACCGTACGGCAAATACCAGACAATCAAGAGGTATATCAGGATTGTATTGAAGAAACTGGATCTGCGTTAGTCATTGAAATACTTCAATATCAAGATGTGGTGGATGGGGATGCTGCTGATTTCTTTTTTAGAGATTTGGCAGAGAGCAATGAATGTGGTGTTTGGAAGTTGATTTCTTCTCAAGTGTTTCGTGCTGTTTCATATGAAGATGAATCAAAAGAGGACTTAAGCGGTAGCCTTGACATGCAAAGCATTCTAGCGACGATCAACCCGTCATCGGAAAACAAAAATTGCTGCGGCATTTGCATTGGAACACAAAAGGTGGTGCATGGAAAACTTTACACCGGGACAGGTGCTGCTGCTGAGAAAAACATATGGGTTGAAATGTGCATTTTGAGATTGAAGCATGTTGGGACAGATTTGTTGATTACACTTTCTACCCCGGTCAATTCTTTAGATGAATGCGAGAACCCAAGTTTTGGACAAGTATTTCGAGACGTATTGTCTGGATTTCGAATTGAGGATTGGTCTCTTTTTGGGGAGTAGCACAGACGAATTCAAGGAAGTCAATGTATTGTACCATAACAGAATTGAATGGAATTTTCGGATGCACTTTTCTAGAGCTAGATGAAATTCGCGCCTACACAATGTGTACAAGAAGTTGGTAGCATTGTGTTGAATTTATTGAGAGATTTTTATTTTGAAGATATGGTAATATTGCCATAGGTGAAACAGCTTTATCCCTCTTGCCAAAGCTACTTACAATACATCGAAACAAAAAATGTTGAAGATATCCATCCTTCTTAACTACAGTATCTATAGTGTCACCTCAAATGATGAGTTCTCATTTCTTTCAAAATTTGTGATGCAGAACAATTTCTATTTCATAAAATAATCTCTAAGTCGATACCATGGCATTTGCCAAGATAATCCATCATAAGGTGTATGACTTATTTGCTTGGGATAATCGTCCAGTGAAGGTTAAACATTGCAGTGTGCAATTCTGCAACCACTTCATCGATAGATGTGCAGAACATGAAATAAATATGGAGGATGTGTTCAAGATACTAGGTAGGGGATGTGTGCAATTGAATCCAATAATGACACGAGAAAGTGGTTGTTACAAATACACAGGTTTTTTCTTCTGATGGGAACAACTATATCACTATTATTCTTGACCGCAAACTATCATCAGAGCACCAGGCAATTGCTATAACTGCAACAAAAAAGCTGTCTATGTGAGCTCTGACAAGAAATCAAGATACTAAAGAGGGGATAAGTATGTGCAAGATGATCCAAGATCAGATGAAAGTGGATGTTTCAGATTCATTGATGTATCTTCCAATGGGAACTTAATTACTTTTGTTCTTGACCGCAAACTCTCGTCAAAACACCCGGCAGTTGCTAATGCTGCAATAAAAAAGGAAAGAATGATGCATCAACGCTGAAATCAATAATGTAATCTTAATTTTTATATGGTACTAAAACCAAAAAGATTGAACCTGTATACATCAAAAGCCATGGAAATAGTGGATTCATTTCCCCGTTGAGCATCTAAAATCTGTCCCTAACAGCTAAAAATAAGTAATCTAATCTAAACACACCATTAAAGG
Source organism: Cyclotella baltica (assembly GCA_036939635.1). Classification (NCBI taxonomy): domain Eukaryota; phylum Bacillariophyta; class Thalassiosirophyceae; order Thalassiosirales; family Thalassiosiraceae; genus Cyclotella; species Cyclotella baltica. Next base: position 3,946 of record JALLAY010001087.1, read on the forward strand.
TGCAAATTCATCGAGGACACTGCCGCAGCCAAATTTGAAGCACTCTGACTCCTCTTCACCTTCCTCCTAAAATGCTTTGGCAACCCCGTATTCACCTGTGACACATGACACTCCGTAACCAATCTATGGAACGTCTCCCAATCATCTGGAACGGGATTTGCACCCCAGATACCAACGTTCCATCTAGAGGCGAGATTGCGCATTGTTTCTGATCCTTCTGGGTCAAACATTTGTTTTTGGAATTGACAGTAGACGCCATCGAGTGTTCCTCCGTCGCCGCCGCGGAGCCATGATTCGAGTCTAGCCACCTTTTTTGGGTCGGTGATGTCAAATTGCAATTCGTATTCAGAGGAAGGCATTTGAGCTACTGTGATTAACAGCAGTTTCGGGAAGTTCTTTGGATTTGGGCCTTGGAGTGGGAGCTCTGTGTTTTCATTTGGTAGACTGCTTTGCTGCTGATCCATTAAAATACTGAGACCACATCTGCTTGCATGGCGCGCATGACTTGATACGGTGGGTAGAAATGAGGTAGAAGAAGTAGTAGTCAACTCTGCTTCTGCCGCGATGTTAGTCATGCTAAGTCCTACTCCCAAGCCGAAATGATCACGAGAGTCTAAGCGATTGTGTCCTCCAAGCATAGATGGCAGGCGATTGTGAGATGGGGCTCTATTATGGCCTAATAAATTCGGATGAAGTAGGGGGCTGGAGGAGAGATTTGAGGCTGTATGGTGAATCATGGGACTCGTTGATAGACAGCTCCCGAGTGCAACGTTGGATCTATTGCTCAAAAGCGGATGACCATCATTTGTCTCTGGTATATCGATGGCACGCGGGGTTATTGTCTTCTCTGCAGTTGCTTGACCATACAATTCTTCGTATACAATGGCCATCTCTTTCCTTAGGTTATGCATGATATAGACATCAAAACTCATGATAACCGAGACATGCTCCATGAGAGCAGGGTGTCGAACAAACATTTTAGCCAATGCAGTTGACGCCGCAGTGTTTCCAGCTTTGATTTCAACAATCATTTTGGCATCATCACTAATAGCAACAGCACTTCGTAACACGTCAAAAAGAAGAGGTGGGCGTGCTCCTGACTTTAAAGGACAGTTCATAAGTTCTTTGTATGTCAGATCTTCAACTGAACGATTGCATAGAGGAGATGTAGGATCCATTCCTTGATTTTAAACACCATGAACATGATCAGGCAAGTTAGGAGATCTTGATAGATAAATATATAAATAAGAATAAACATTTAATGAGCTCACCTAATCTTGCAAAGTTATCATCATGCGCGAGAATAATCCTTTCATCCTTAGTCAATCTAATATCACACTCGCACAAATGTATCCCATTCGCCCACGCCGCCTCATACGCCATCAAACTATTCTCCAACGGTCTCACATCACTCCTATCATGAATCGAATGAAAACCACGATGAGCCACAAGAAATGGAATATAAACTGGATCAATACTTTCAATCATATTCCTCAACCAGATCAATTCGTCTTTTCTTCTCTTCACCAATATCTCATCTTGATCCTTATTGTTCTTTTGACTCTGGAAGTAATTGCCCTTCATAAACGCCGCGGTATCTTTAATATCTCCATCCATCATATTAAGACGTTTCATCCTCTCATCTTCATCTGGATTGTATTCTTCCCCCTCTTCTTCCTCATTCCCCAACAACACACGAAGAATAGTCATTCCTGCCTCCAACGAAGGCAAAGCCACTGTAAAATTACTCGAATAAACCTCCGGTAACAACGTCCCAGACAATCGATTCACATGCCACGCCACCTTTTTATCCTTACTATTAACCGTCTTATCAAACTTTTTCACCAACTTTCTCAACGCCTCGGCATTAATCAAAGCAGTAGCGTGAATATCCTTTAAAAAACTTAACAACTCCTGAGCCTCACCCGAGGAAACTTTAGACACATACAACTGCAAAGCTGCATCGGGCAAAGCACCACGAACCGCATCCTCGTCGGAAATGGAATTAAAAACCTCCCCCCAAAATAATTTCATGGCCCGTTCGAAATCCACCGAGGCACGTTTCAAAGCAATACGCCATTCGGTTTGGAATCGATTGGTGAAAAAGTGTGCATCCGCTATGGTATCGGATGTACTATCGGCGGTTTCATCGTAACTGTCTGTTTTGTATTCGTGACCAGCGCCGGAAGCGATGCGATGATGATGCCCAACTTTTAATAGTTGTCGGACTGCGCTTGCCAATTCTTCTCCCGTGGTGGCACCTAGTGTAATGTGATGTTCGTGCATTACTTGATTGGGATTTTCTTCGTCCATTTGCCACGTTTCTGCCTCGTCGGTGGGAGGACTCGTCGGTCGACTGTTGGTGGCATGGCTGCCGATGGGAGAGGTTATGTGTGGTGTCGGAGTGGGAGGGGCGGGAGGAGCGTTGCCGTCGGTGCCGATGCATGTCTTGTGTTGGATTTCTTTGTAGGGGACTACGTAGAGGGAGGATTTGGCGTGGAGTTCGTTGGCTATGAAGAAGTCGACGTGACGGCCGAATTTCACCATGGTTCATTTGGTTTATTATCGCGCACACACACTCTTTGTTGTGGCGAGAGCGAGCCCGAGAGAGAAAATCCACTCCTGAATCGGGTCGTTAACTTTAGCGGCAAAATAACAGTATAATGTGGGCGCTTAATTATATCAACTCTATTACTACGAGTGGTCTAACAATTGTCCCCCCCTTTTCCAGACACTTCCAAGAAAGTTTCTAGAGAGTTTCTAGAACGATATCCGAAATCATACTATTCAGTCGTGGAAAATGAAAGATACTTTTAAAGATACCGCTTGTTCGACGATACACATTCAACCATTTGCGAGTTGTCACATGTAACTGTTGATCGATGTGCGAATCCAAAACCGTCCACGTGTGACCCCTGCTTTGATTATGCACATAGGAATAAAGAATAAATAGTACTGTTTTGGAGATCGTTCTAGGAACTATATAGAAACTTTCTAGGAATTGTCTAGCAAGGGTGCCCGACAATTGTTAGACCATTCATAGTATGTGTGACCGAGATGGTTGTCCGCTGAGATGTTGAACGGGGATGCTGACTACATAAAATCAGCATTATCATGAACCATTGGTCCGACCCCATCGGGGCGGTTGAAATAACGGCCGTGAGCCTAGTGGCTCTAACTCCTTTATTCTAATGAGGAATCGGAGGTCGTATCAATCGGTAAAAGCCAGCCTGCAATGGACAGATCCAATTCGGATAAAGTCTTAATTGAAAGCTGTGATGTTGGCCTTCATCGTTGTTCTCTGCCCCCATCCATTTCTATAATATCAATGAATGGAGACAGGGGGACAACAACAAATGACGCACATAGAACAAGCTAGTTGGTGGAGCTATAGCTCCTCCCACAGCCGCTAGCAACCGATCACTACCCCACTTTATCAATTGGGATGGTTAGTTGTAAAGAAGACAAAATAGTCCAGAGTGACCGGTTGCTGTACGTACGTGACCGCAATGGTTGTTTCGTTTTCGGCCGATTTTGTATGACGGCCACTGTGGTGATGTAAATAGAGGCGATACCTTAGTGAGAAAAAGGAAAGGTAAGTTGAGGTAAGGGGTAATTAGCGATCCCGATTCTTTGAGTTAAAATCATTTGTGAAACATGTGCATTGCATGATTTGCACAAAGTCTTTTCAAGAAGCTGTGTGTGGTGCTCTGTGGGAGCAGAGAGAAAATGACTGCAAGGTGAAGTTGAACAAGCTTTCACAGAGGGGGAAAGAAGCCACGTGGAAACAATTGCTTTGATTTACGGTCTATGCATTGAAAATGCAGCAATTAAGTTCTACTTATACCCTGTGAAAAGACATAACTAGTAGTTTGCCAGCAAAACTTAGACAACATACACATGACTTGAGAAAACATACATTTAATCAAAACAAATGAACTGTTCCCGGAGGGCTGAAACATATTATGTGCTCTACAGATTGAAAACGTACCTGATACATTTTCTATGGTAATGATAGTATTATTGTGCATAAATGGGCCAATTTATGGTGCTTTGATGGCATTTTCATTTGTTCTCAATAGTCTAACCTCTTATGCACTTGAATTATTGCCATCTTCAATCTCTTGCTTTTACTCGGCCAGCAGCATCTGACAAATCCTTGGCCATATATCTTCGTTCTATGGAATTTGCATCAGTCAAACTGTCACTCAGCTCAGAAACAACTTCATCCTTTACTGCAGACACAACACTCCGAACTGCAGATCGAAGTACTCCTCGCCACCCATTTGACTCAGTGTTGGCCCTTCCTGGTAGTCCAGCAAGAGCTGCTAAGCCTTCCTGAGGAGGGTTGTAAGCCACCTCATAGACATCATACCCATTATCCACAAATTCTAAGAGGACATCATCAGCTGTTGCCAACTCATCACACAGTCCTTTTTCTAACGCCATTTCCCCAAACCAAGTCTCTCCTGTGAAGATAAGTTTAATATGATGAGTCAAGGCCACACCATACAGCAAATACCTCTGGCTATTTCCAAACCACTTCTCTTACCTGTAGCAACCTCTTCAATATCTAACTGAGGCCGTTGACTTTTCACAAAGGACTTGAACAATGTAAGAATATCATTAATGTCTTCTGCTGATTTCTTCAAGTCCTCTTTAGTGACCTTTTTTGTAGGAGTCACAGTGCGCTTGAACTTCCCAGCTGTAATTGTCTGAAACTCAATACCTTCCTGTTTCAGACGTTCATAAGCATTGGGTATTTCCGAAATAACGCCAATGCTACCCAACACAGCGAAAGGACTAGCAACAATACGATCAGCGGTACAACACATCATGTATCCTCCGGATGCTGCAACCTGCTCTACACAAATTGTCAATTTCATACCTTTTTCCTTAAACCGTTGCAATTGAGCAGCTGCCAGTCCATATCCAGTTACTGTACCACCGCCACTTTGAAGGATGAGCAATACCTCATCATTGGGTTGGGCTGCCCGTAAAATCCCAGTGACCTCCTCGCGAAGTTCGTTCAGTTGTGATGCAGTGACATCTCCAGGAAAGCGTGTCACGTAGAGATTTTTACGCCCCATTTGATTGTTAAAAAATGAGGAAAGGACTGATGCCAATGGTCTTTCTTTGAGGGATTTGAGGAGAGTACCCGCTTCTCCGTTAATCATGTTCCCAACAAGTGTGGTGCGAATGGCATCAGCTCGATTGGCACCCAAAATCTCAACAACAGATTGAATAAAGTCAATTTCCAAAAGGAGAATCTGAGAGTTGATTGCCTCCAATTCCTTGACAGCCCGCATAACATCACCTTGCTTCTCAATCTTCTTCTTTTGTGGCTTATCCGCGGAATCTTTCTTTTCATCTTTGTTCACCGCCTCCTCCTTCTCCTCTTTCTCAATCACTGCATCAATCACCTTCGTCTCATTCACAACAGGATCAATAACACCAGCATCGACACCCATACTCTCCATCTCCTCCAAAACAGCCGCATTGGTAATCTCCCTACTCAACTCTGCCGCCTCAACTAAAAGCTCATTACCCTCCTTCAAAAAGTCTCGCTCAAGTGTCAACAACTGTGTACCCTCTGTGGATGAAAGACTCAATCCATCCACACTTGCAACACCCAAAGCTTTACCCAGTGCATTCTCAAATGCTTTCGAACGTACTTCTGCAGCCGCCGCGGCTTTGCCCCTAGTAGCCTTAATCATGCTATACCTATAACTATCAAACTTGGAATTCAACTTGGTAACCTTTAAATACTCCCGAGGAATCCCAATGTTCAATTTAGAAGTGGGTTTATCAAATCCTTTTGATGGTCCGCCTCCTCCCATACTGAATAGTTTTTGTAGTGGTGATTGTTGAGATGGAGAGGATGAGATATCATCGTATATATCGTCGTAGAGTTGTTCTATGGGACCTAGTGGAGAAGAGTCTTCGTTCATTCCGCTTCGACGGGGTTTACGTTTGTTCTTTTTAGATCTTTTTTTGCTGCCCACTGTACATTGAATAATGAATATGAAATGTCAGAATAAGTAAAGAATACGGATATATATTCGCAATGGACAATTAACACAGTTCAGACAGAACAGAACAAGAATATTAGACAAGAATCTGTTGATGCAACACGAAATTAATGGTTCAACAAGTAAATGGAAATTACATACATTAAGTGACCCATAACAAAATGACAATCATAACAGACTCATAGAGAAATGATGAAATTCAAATAACAACAGTTTAAATATATCCAACAGACAACAAATCTTCAAATCAGTACATAACAAAATATCACACAATTTAACTAATACGCAACAGAAACAATAAATCAGTCAGAAAGAAAGAGATAGAATCAACTCACTCCCACCATCCCCATCACCAGACCTAACCAATCCCACAATCCACCAAGCCGACAAAATGAAAAACAACGCGGGAACACCCGCATCAATCGTCTTTTCAAAGGTAAGCAGTATCAATTTTTGGGTGGTTTCTTCATCCATGAACGGGAGTGCTGCTAGCTCCGTCGTTGACTTGATTGTGGGCACTGTGGAGCTAACTCTGTGAGATGAGCTGTGGACGGGAACGATGCGTGAGGGATAGATGGGGGCGAATCCCTCGATGGAGGTGAGTAGCGCCAGGATTGGAAGGAGGTGGGTTTTCATCATGGTCGACGTTTAGTTTTGTGATTGGAAGGCGTGGGAATCGTGCTAGGGATTAGCAAATTCATTGCAGTGAATCGCACATTAACTCAGATTGAGGTAGCTGCAAAATGTTTGCTGATTTGCTAAACATTTACCGATTTACTGAACATTTACCGATTTACTAAAGATTTACTGATTTACTAAATATTTACTGATTTACTGAATTTTTGTACGTAGGAATAGTACTTATTTACTGATCTACTGAATATTTACTGATTTACTGAATATTTACTGATCGACTAAATATTTACTGATTAACTAAACATTTACTAATCTGCAACATATTTACAAATCGACCATCAATACCGCGTGAGTTACGGTTGAAACCAGTAAATTCGCAGCACTTCCGAACAATTCCCACGCCTTCTTGTTGGACCCGTGAGCCGCGTGAGGCGGAGGAGTTGCGTTTCGATAGATTTCACACATGCTGACTCAGCACGCCATCATAAATCAACGTAGGAATAGTATGTCGTCCATTGCCGCTGCAAGATTTTTATTTTTCTAAATCCCAAGAAGAATTCAGCTAAAAGAGACATTTGCCCCAATTTTTAGGGTGTGTTTTGTACCAAAGATAAACCATCTAGATACTTCCCGGTGTACTTTTCTTTCAGACATTGATATTCAAACTTCAGACTACTTTTGACTGCCATTTTTAAAACATAACATATCAAGGCAAAATAAGACAAGTCCCTTTCCCAACCATGGTCTCTTCTCAGTACCCTTGGTGGAGGGCAGTTCCGTTTTCGGCCTTTGTAAGATCGTCGCTACCGTAGACTTTGACACCCCTTCTTGGCCAGGTAAGAACACTGTGGTGTAGCCGTTGTCTGACAACAGAGAGTTCTGAAGTCATTGGCCTTGCTAGGTCCCCCAGAATCCTCTCTA
>JALLAY010001088.1:0-11531 GCA_036939635.1 Cyclotella baltica
CCAAATTTAATTGTTTATTGGCATCTCCTTCACCTTCATTGCCACATCCACCATAACTGAATTCTCCATCCCCACCTCAACCGGAAATGAATCCTCCATTGAGCTTCTACCAATCAAACTGAAAATTAAGACCCAAATCTATCCATTATTGCACCTTCTTCACCTAAAAGAACTCAGCTTTGTCACCTCAACAAAAAGATCCATTTCCACCTGCCACCGTCACTTGACACTTGACTACCCTCCTCCAACACCTCACCTCCAAAGATAGAGTAGGGAGGCTGATGGATAAGGGCAGAGGCAGCAAAGGCTATAACGATGGCACCGCTGGAAATGGTGAGGGTTAATTAGGCTAAAAAAACTGAATATAAAAACCCACAAGTGTTGCCCCCCCAGAGCTCTCGCAACAACTAGACGAACTGCAGATTAAGAACCCCCTCAAACACACCCCTGCGCAAAAAATCGGAGGCGTGGGTAGCACGAACGCTCTGCGATGAAGTGCTTGTGGCAGTGCAACGACAAAGAAGGTGCGCGGTAGATTTGTTGCGATGAAGATGCGGAGCAATTGGGCAGCAAAACAGCGATGGACAAGAGAGAACACGAAGACAATCGGCGAGAAGCAGTGACAAAGGGGTGAATAATAACCGCTAAAATAATCAATTAAAATCAACAATCCACTGGACAACGATGACGGGGAGCGGCGGGGGCCGGGGATCGGCGAAAGGAGATGAACTGATGGATTGATTATCATGGCACTTGTGCTGTGTGCTATTATTGGAGATGTCACGATCACAAGGCAAGAGCAGAGACATGGACACGTCGGCGTCAATTTCAAAGCACATGCAAAATAAGCTGCGAACGCATCGTAGTCAATTCAAATCTTTCCGGCACAGTCACTCCAATCCCAACATTGAGATTCAATACAAATGAATGTATGCCGAAGTCAGCATACATTGAAAACAGCAATAACGTGCTATTTCAATGTATGCCGACGTCGGCATACATTAATATCTGGGGGATATATTTTCTTATATCATAGTTCACAAAATGCAACAATCATAAATTTAGCTGTTTACAGCCTTTCTGATTTTGTCACAATTAAAATGTGCTGGTTTGCCCACACTAAACCACCTCTCTGGGCCCATTTGTTCAACGTGTCCATGCGCTTCTAAGCCGCTCTGGCAATATCGTAGAGTGTTATATTGTGTGAACTAGGTAGGAAAATAAATCGACGCACTGACATTTTACATGCATTTCTAAATATGATATTAGGGATTAGATGGAATTTGGAGGAATCCAGGTTTGTTTTTTGGAGAGGGGGTCACTCTTTGATTCCATTTTGGATTCTTAGATGTTCTTTTTGGTTCGGCAAGTAGCTTTTTTGTGGAGTATTTTGTGTGGAGTCAGCTTGTTTTAACTGATGCTTTGAATTGAGGTTAGCACTGAGATTGGGTTCTTTGCAGTAATAGAGGGAGCATCACTTTAAACATAGTATATTTGTTGATTGGGACCAATTTTAGTTTTCTGGATTGAAGATTCTTTGGAATTAATTTCTAAGGAATGTAATTTGTTGAATGGGGAAAATAAAGGAAGTTTTGGTGCAAAAGCAAGAGGCTATTAAGACTGCCTTATCTTTTTATTAACTACATTTGTAACTTCTGCATCTCTTTTCAAATTAACTTTCAGATCAGAGACCTCTCCATCACTCTCTCCATCAGAAATACTCATTGAATCATCTTCTAATGTGCTAATACCCATAGCCGTTCTTTCTAATCTCTCCTCCTCTTCTCTAGCCGCAAACTCATCCCTCCTTTCCCGATAGAAATTCCTCAAGGCACGATCCTTCACCACAAACTCAAAGAGTAGATCAAACTCATCTTCTATTGAGGTTGAATTTTTCAATGCCATTGGTGCTCTAAGTCTTGCTGAGTTTTTGACAAAGGCCATGCAGAATCTTATCCAATGTGTTGTGGTGGTTTTATCTTTGGATGAGGGGTGTTGTCTGAATTCAATGGAGATGTTATTGTTTGTTGATGATGCATCTGGTGCTATCAAGTTTCTTAAATTAAGCTTGTAATGATTGTCATCCTCAGGGTTTAAGCATGCAATAAGGTCTCTGAAGGAAGTGCATTTTCCAATCATTGTGTTCCTATCTTTGTTGTTCAGCCTCTCGTCAGCATTATCACTCCTCATGGCAAGCTTGTTACTGCGGCAATCACAGCAACAATCATCTCTACGATACCAAGGCATGAAAGAATCAATTGAATCTTCATACTTGATATAATTCTGGCATACTTTGATGATTTGCAGTAATGTCAAGTTTGATACATTGATATTAACATGAAGAGAAGAATGCTTTTGCTGGTAATTTTGTGTTTCTTTCTGATTTTTTTGATATGTACATGTTAAGTATGATGGGATTCCTTCAATTATTTTGTAACATTCGTTGAGGCCATTGCCGCCAATAAGATTTGGTGAGGATACTGTTATGAGAGTTGGTTTTGTGACAGAGGAGCTTGCAAAGCTCAGAGTCCATGCATTGTCCTCGCTGCGTGACTCTTTGTTCTTCGATTTGTTCACAAACCAATCTTCTCTCCAGCTCTCCCCGTTACATGGATTATGCAATATAGCTGTCATGGGCCTTTTGGATCTGGAATATATTGATTTGGCAATTTGCTGCAGCAATGTCCTATTTTCTGCTCTACTGTCCATCTGCCGTGGTTTCGTCATTTCGCCAGTCTCATCTAAACCAAAACACAAACAAACTCCAAATTCTCCATCCATCATTTTAATTGGTCTCATGACACTATTCGGTCGCCTCTCTACAAAAGACCCAAACACCTCAGGAGCACCCTCTCGTAAAACAATATGATAATCAATAACAGACTTGGAACCTCCCACTCCTCGAATTGTAATACGTACATCCACAGAACCATACGTCTGTTGTCTCGTAGAGAATCTCCATCGTGACGAATTGCGCGGTCGTGGATTAGTCGACGGCATTTTCATTTCTTGTGTTGTTTCTCCCTGTCGATTAGATGTTTTTGCCAGTGAATTTGATTGTTCAGCCCTGCCCTCTCCAGAAGCAGCTGAATCAGACGCTGAAGAATCTCTGATCCGAATGGGGCAATGACACGTAAAGCTCAACCCCCGAAAGGAATCATCCCTCATGTCAAATGTTACTTTGTCTACAATGTCTGGATTCGATCCTGGGAGGATATCGATGTATAAGATCCAATCATGTATTTTACGATGTCGTCGTGTGTGATCTAGAGGAGCTGAGTGAGTGGGGAGAAGGGTGTAGGTGTTGCCAAGGGCGTATGATATTGTTACGGGCGCGAGAGTGGAGTTAGCTGGTGCTGCCGCAGAAGCTTCAGCTGCTGGCGGCTGATGGGAACTCATTGATCATTCATGTGAAGGAGGCGACATGGTGGATGCAAGAAGTGTCTATGATGGATGTTCATGTTCATGGTGTTCATGGTTCTCGTTCGTTTTCGTTGGTTCCGTTTGAATCAGTCATCTCTTAGTTTTGAGGAACAGAGGTAGTATTTCAATTGTCGGAGGCGTTGGAAGCATTTTTCAGTTCGGCCGTAGTCATCAGTACGAACGTTGGCATCAATAAAAAATTAATACGTATTCCCACGTGAGGAATGGAATCAAGTACCATTTGATTCCCCATACATCAAAAATCGAAAGAGACAAATTCCCTTTCACGCAACACACGACAAACGGCAGGTACCTTAGGTGGGCACAACACGAGCAGAGAAATCAAGTACAAAAACATGAAGCGGCCACAGTAGCCTGCAGCCCATCGTCTTGCCTTTTCAGTGCATATTTTGATGAAGAAGCGATGCAAATTCGTTCTCAACCAAGCGGAGCTCTTACTAAAACTGTAATCATTCACCCACCCTGACATTCCTGGCAGAGGGAGCCCTTCACAATTCACAATGTTTTACAAAGACGCGAGACCAAACAAACAAGTTCATCATACCAAGTTCAAGTATTGGAAATGGGCCGTTGTCAGTATCTGGGCATGGTTAATATGGCAATTCTACGTGATAACTTCATGGCAACACAAGTAAGCTATCTATTAACTACCATTGCCGTTTACCATCGTTTCCACTCAATATTCAATTCTTGGTGCATTGCTATGTTCGAACACTAAACAGGGAAGAGACTAAAATAGCGTCGCATGTACCTGCTGCCTTGCCGGTCGAAATGCCGCAAAACGAACATATAGCAGTCAAAGTAATTCAAAACAATAGTTCTGATGGCGATGGCTCTGCCAGTCTTCTATCACATCCAACCCAGTCAATCGTACAATCATCATCATCAAACTCAATTGCAGACACAATCAACTTCTTCACTGGAACAACAGAAAAGCCCTATCTAGTCTACTGCGAAAAACTAGAGTTCTTGCTCCTACCAATTTCCAAGCATTTCACAATGGTTCAACTGTCTGATGGAAATTCTACACTTCCTCCCTGGAATGCAACTGCTTTACTTATTATGGATGATAAAAATTGTTCCAATCATGCATATGTGACAGAGTCCATTACAAGACGATTTGAGTCTCCATTCGTAAATGTATCCAATCACACAACCGACTTATCAGGAGAATGGAGGCAGGGAATATACTGGCCACATCATTCAGTAAAAAACTTTATGCGAACAATTAAAAATAGACCAGCACTAATGAGTGTCCGCAGTGAAGTCTTTTGGAGAGCCAGCTACGACTCAGGCAGTAAAGTTGACTTTGTTTGGGATCGTCATACCGAGAATCCATCGAATGAATCATTTATAATTCATTATGTGCAGGGTGCTTGGGCTTCGTACTTTCGGGAGTATCCTAACTTGATTAAAGGCAACTTGGGGGTTGAGGAGACTGCTGCAATTTACGAAGGGAAGGTAGTGCATCCTTACAAGCCAAAGGAAAATGAGGAATTGGGATACGACAAGTTTTGTGCATTGGTTATTCGATCTGATCCCACTGGCTTGGTAAGTTAGATTAAGAGATGGTTGTTTGTATCTTATTCAGTCAAAGACTAACTTATTTGATATATATTCAGGTCAGCATGTTTCTTTACAGAAACTACGGTAAAAACTACGACATTGACGCCTTAGTCCGTCCCATGTTCTTCAAACAACTGGCTGAATACAAACCGTGTACTCGCATCCCCAAACGGAAGTGTAAAGGAAACCCTTACACGGCATACAAATGCTTGGCAGGTTCTAAATTTCACATTACAATGGAGAATTCTGAATTAAACGGATATATTTCTGAAAAGGTGAGAGAACTCTCTTAAAGAAGTTAGTTTTGTTTTTGAGGCCTCTCTTACTTATTTTATTTATTCCCTGCCAGGTGTTTAATGGAGCTCTGGGTGGAGGTATTCCAATTTACTTTGGGGCTCCTGATATAGGATCTTATATTAATGACAAGTCAATTGTACACTGCAATGTCAATAAATCAATTGTTGAGGAAATGAGAACTTTCTATCCAAGAGGGAAGAAGCCTAGACCATTTTTGTTTAACCGGACAACAACCAATAAAACTGATGACCCGACAGAAACAGAGCTTCTTGATTGGGCCGATGGGTATTTGCGTAAAGAGTTGGAGCCTTGTGTTAAGAGAGTGATTGAATTGGATCAAAATGACACTGCTTTCAGAGAAGTTTTAAGAGAGCAATTTATTGTGAAACATGAAATATTAGATGGAATGTATCCTCTTAGAGGGATTAAATATGTTTATGAGGCGTTGAGGAATTGGGAAACTATATCAGGTTAAGGTTCAATACGAGAACTTTTGTTAATATTCCTTAGGTAAAGATTTAGTTTTGGCAAATATACATAGTCCAAGATATGGCACTCCTTCAAATCATAGTTGCTTGGGTTAGTTTGAACAAAGAATACAAACCAAGCAAATAGGGATTCCTAGAGGTTTGGCATTCAATACACATGCTCCACCAAGGTATTGCTGTAGTGAAAAGAGATTTTTTAATGTATCGAGTGCCCACTGGACTTGGGATCTTTCATCTTCAACATTTATGCACTGGTGGATACTACATGCTAAGACAGCTAAATCAAAAATGTGGGTGGTCCCACAACAATGCTGAGTTACATTTTTCTTATTTTTAATCAAAAGTAGGTTTTTGATGGGATTAGCCGGGGAGGGTCTGTCCTGATGATGTGTGCCTCTAGCAGTAGTTATAGCCTTTTGGCACAATGTCAAGAATGTACTTGAAGAAATCCAAAGAAGAAGTTAAAAGTTATTTGTGACACAATTCATATATGGCGTTTACCGAACCTTAAGTCGTGATCTACAAAAAATCAATCAAGCTATAAAGAAACACTTTGAGTGATGTTGATCTCTTAAGAAACAGTACCAGTTATAAACCACTTTTTTGATAGCAATTCTACCATTATCTTGCTGCAGCAGTCTGTCTTTGCAGTTGACACATTTTTTTCTTCGATCGCCAACCATGGAAATACATGGTCTTGCAAAGCCATCCCGTGCTTATGGGCTTGATCCTCGCTCATTAGGTCATTTGATTTTGATTGTCGTTTCTGAAATTGAAAACAATACCGCACCCCACTTTTTTGATCAACTTCTCAAGACACTAACAGATTGTAGGTAAGACAATTTACCACTGCTCATGAGCTTACTTATCAGAAAGAAGTGAGCAACATCAGCTTTGTAATCTCTCAAGGCTGATTACCTTCAGTCCCACATAACCTGCAGTGGCTAAAAATATTCACAGCAGGATTACTATGGGTCTCAATGCATAAAATGGAGGCAATTAAGTTATGTGATGATCTAGAATGTAGGTGCTGATGTGTGAACAAAAATGACACACAAGTAAGAAGAATGTACTCTTGATTTGGGACTGGTTATTTTCTTAACAGAGATGGAGAGAAATACTGAATACAGGAGTGTGGATGCTTTTGGTGTGAACGCTGAACGAAACAGATGGAATGAAACTTCTTCAAGCAATTGATCTGAGCACAGGAATACGGAAATCAAACCACTTAGGCTTCAAGTTTAAGAGGCGATGATTGTACGTTTCATTATGGCTTTACACACTAAGATTTGAGATAAACGGATAAGAGAAACTGAACATCATAAAATAAGCGAGCATGAGTAATAATACATTGTGGGAGAGAGACAGCTGAAGAGCTGTTCCTAATAATTTCTCTAGCCCGGCCTGGCATTTATTTTTGAAATGTTGTGACAAATATGACTTGAATCAGTCATTAAGTGTATGACGGTATGACATCAAAATGGCATGAATGACTCTCCTGGGACATTTATGATGCCATTTGGGTCAGTTCTCCTCTAGGCATTGTCAATTTTCGGACAAGGAATCTAGAGGGTATCTTTTGTCAGATACTTTTACATAGGAATACATAGTTACCATTTCCAAATTTTTACACAACTCTTTTCTCAGAGCTTTCACGATGATGTGAATGGCTGAACGGCACCACGAAACAATGGAATGAAACAGAATGAAACGGTCGATGTCAAACGATTGCACCATTAGCTATCGCTTTTATGGATGAATCATTACACCACATGGAAGTAAACTAACAAACAGCTAACAACTTTTATCGGACCGAGCAGGTGGGCAATGCTTAGATAGACAGGCTTGGCCTTTCATTTATAGACATTAGAGAAGGGAAATGCATCAAAGCAGCAACACAGATCCCAACACTTTTGTCTCCTCGACCGACACCCTCTTTGGCACAGCCATACAACCAGTGCAATGTGATTGGTTTGGAGACAAGGCACCACTTATTTTGGGAGCGAAGAATGATAAGGCGTCTCTGAAATCGGTGAGTCTGGCATTCGGTTTGTTGTATCAGTTCAATTGCAGATCAGAATCTTATGCATGCGTTTCCGTTAGCTTAAGCAAAAGTGTCGTGTGGGATTACCGCCACAGCTTCGATGTGCAAGTGAGTTCGTTACGAAATTTATGACATATGAAACAATTCTTTATGCTATCTAGCGAGCTAAATCCTATTGCTTCTTTTCAAAAAAAACAGTATGGATTTCATCAGTCTCACGCGTAGCAAACCCCCATCAACCAATTCAAATATCCGACTCCTACGGAACACTAGGCAAACAACGACTATTGGAAATCTCATGGGCATCCGTACTTGAAACAATTTATCCAAACATTACCGATTTGAATGATGCAATCCCTCCTGATTTGGGTGTGACGCCCAAAGTGTTTGAGCAGATTACACATACCATCCCTAAAAGTGGACGTCAAGCATTAACTACAGTGTTGATTGCAGTGAATCAAGTGTTGGGTATTCAATTCTGTCCATCACTTCCCGATGTGGTGTGCCTGTTGCTGCAATACATGCCGGAGAGCTATGCCTATTGCACAGTACGAGAAATGCTCAATTCATCTTACTATTTACCTGTTTGTCAACAGGATTACTATTCGTGGTGCAAGTCGTTTGAAGTATTTGTAAAACAATCATCTAAGGAGCGTTATAAGGTGTTGAGTGAGATTGGCGTGTTGACTCCGGAGGGATTAGAGCCTGTTTTTAAACGATTTTTTACAACTCTATTGAAGCGAGACGATGTTTTGCATTTCATGGACATTTTTGTGGTGGAGGGGATCAAGGCTATCTTTCGTTTAGCTCTTTCGTTTCTGCAGCTTGTTCCAAAAAATGAAATGAGGGTGAGTTGCACCAAAATGTACATCCATGGTTTTCATGTTCCTGCTTGATAGCTAATTTAGCATTTTCACGCATCGTACTCAAGTCTCTAAAAAGTACAAGCGACTGGTGGGATCACATCAGAGTAAAGACGATGGCTCCTTCTTTCAATCTTAAGCAACAAGTGGAACTAATGTACCCCAAATTTGAAAAACTCGCCAAGAAATATCCTCGGCGCAAAGTGCTTAAACGGGCTGTAAGCTTTCATCAAAAGTGGGCCCTCTCCAATATGCCAATATACATTGATCAAACACCTCCCAAACCAATTGGATTCTTGACCGACAAACCCATCACTCTAGCAAAGCCCACAGCTATACGGTCTAACCTTGCCAAGTGGCTGCCCACGGTACTTAAAACAACAAAATTGGATCTAATATACTCCACTGAGGTTCATGGGAGATCATTTACTGCATTCTACAAAGAATGCCGTAGGACAAAGCATACAATTATCTTAATCGAGGCCATATCCGGATGCAGAAGTGCAACAATTGGAATGTTTGCATCACATGCATGGATTGTCCACCCGTCAAGCTTTGGTGATGGAGAGTGTTTTCTATTTCGAGCTGATCCTGATCCAAAGTGTTTTAACTGGATTCCTGACTTGTCAGAGGACAATGAACATCAGGCCGTGCGAGAACAATTTATGGTAGCTCGGAATGATTATATTGCCATGGGTGCCAATGTGGAGGGTACGAATGGCATCCGTCTGGACAATGATCTTAATAATGGTGAGAGTTATCCTACACTTGGTTTTGGGAATGAGCCTTTGGTTGGGGAAGGTCGAGAAAAGTTTGAAGTTGGTGTCTTGGAAGTTTATCGTTTAATGCGTGAAGTTGATGGGAAAGCTGTTGATGGTAATGATGACTTGATTTGGGACCTTGAAGGTCTCTGAGTGTTGAATGTTTGCTGATATGAACTGTGTTATTTATGTTAAAAATAACTTTTGCTTTAAATGTAAAAATATTGCATAAAACAAAAATGGAAGGCAGTGAGTGTGCCATTATTGTTAGCAGTGGTCTTGAGAAAATCAAACATGACTATTTCAAAAGGAAGTGTATAGTAAGATCATCATCAGAGGTGTCTCCAAGGCAAGACATCTGCTTCTGGTTTGTAGACTTTTTGTGGATTTTCTTGCTTCATCGGTTGTAACATGAACGTGGAATTAGTTCAGCTCCAGAACTTGTTGACCGCAATTCAGTGAATCCATCTTCTGTTATCTGTTTTTGTTTTTCATTACAAGTAATGATGTAAGATTCATAGGCAAGCAAAATAAACTGACCCAATCTAACTGCACCCATGATAAAAATTGAGCCATTCCAAAAAACTTGTGCATTGCTCTATGATTTCTATTCATTATGCAAAGTATGTTTAACTGCAACTGTCAGAGGTATCCTCTATAAGCTTATCCAAATTATGCTGTTTGACTTGTACTGACTATCTTGTAATCTTTTGAAGCCCTTGAAAGCCCATCATTTTTTTTCTGAGATTTTTCTATAGACCTTCTAATTGTTCAATTTGTGCTGAATCAGTCTGAATGTTGTTGGGTGGTGAATTTTAAGAAATCATGAAGAATGCTCACTATTTATCAGATGGACATAAACAATGATTTGTGATATGGAAGATAATCACGTGGATAGTGTAAGTGCAAAGACCAGATGCCTACATCTTGAGATAGTTCACGCATTATACTTGCGTGAGAATAGACATTCAGACTGTAGTAGCATTACCCACAATCCATGACAAAAACAGGTAGAGATAAACGTGGAAAACTAGAAAACCATTCTCTTGTGATTAACATCTCTTCATAGATTACAAGGGCCATATGAGTGCATCAATGCAGCTCAGTAGAGATATAACTGTCAGTTCTTTGAGAACAGAATGTGAACGTCCAAAGTTTATTTAAGAAATATTAAAACTTAAAGATACATTGGGGAAATGAACATCGTGTATCAAGATAATGAGTTCACAATTTTGTTTGCCAACAATGGCAGAAACTTCAGCTGGAAGAGGATCAAGCATATCAAGTCTTTTTATTTGTTTGTAATGAACAAGATGAATGTATAGCTTCAATACACTAACAATGTGTAATCGAATGTCCTGGTCAAGCCTAAGCAAGATAAGAGGTTCAGAATTGATACATTGCAGCTCATAACCTGCGATGACTAAAACTTACACAAAGAATACCAGCATGATGTACTGAGGTGGTTCAATTACAAAAAATAGGTGCTTGAGATCCGGTCATCGGATCACCCAGGCTGCACACAAGATCTACGTACTATTCAGAGTATATCTGTGGTATTATTACAGTAAGAGTAGTTTAATTTAATGACATTATAGCTTTGAATCCAAAATATCAGTACAAACTACATCTTAACATTCTGAGATTAATACCAAGAATAGATACTTCGGTGCACTTATACATGAACATGTTGATAAATGTAGTTGCCGAGAAGCAATGCAAAAACACCCATGCTTAAGAGACTGCTAGAAATAAGTGTCGAAGTAAAAACTTTGCATCGGTACTGCCTTCAGGCAAAAATAGGGATTCAAATTGGTCACTAATATTTACATACAACATGTTCAGTTTCCTGTTGGTGAGCAATTGGTTATAAAAAGTTGATGTCAAGGAATTAACAGCACACTGACAAAGAGACAGTGGATATTCAGAGTGTGGCTCTATGTTTATTTATTATTACATGTGGCGATTGAGTGAAATTACCTTGACTGGCTAACATTTATTTGAACAACTAAGTGTTGTAGCGGAAACATATAAGTATGCATTTTCTACTATCGAGTGGGAGGGAGGA
>JALLAY010001089.1:0-11533 GCA_036939635.1 Cyclotella baltica
CGGCATTAACAACCCCACCCCGTTCCAACCTAGCCCTATTCGCCAACTCCCTCAACTCCTCCTCCCTCTCCTCTCTCTCCCTCAAAACCAACCGCTTCTGCACCGCAGCCCTCGTCCTCACCTCCTCCCTAGCCTGACGTTCCGCCACGTACAAACTTTCACTCAAGACTGCAAAATTACTATTCACCGTGGCATCATCTCGTAGTCCCCTTCCATCGGCGGCTAATCGTTTATCCAGTGGGATGGTGTAGCCTCTTGTATTCTTCCAGTTGGATATACAAGCGGGGATATTCCACGCCTCCCTCTCCTCTTTTGAGAGTTTCTCCGGAGGAGCGTGTAACACCGGCACTGGGTCTTCAGCCGGTCCCCGTGGAGCCTTGCGTGCCATGTGTTTGGGTGGCATCATTGGATCAGTTTGTAGTGGTACCATTCGGATAATACGTTGGGATGCATTGGGGTTGTAACCCGGAGCAGATTCGTGAGGTGTGTATCGTATGAATTGTGTACGGGAGTGGGCCGTGGCGGAGGATTGTGCGGCCGAGATGGCATCGCCGGTTGGTTTGGAGGATGATACTTTAGTAGACAGCAAGGAGTCGAGGGCGCGTTGTGTTCGTTCGGCGGTGGAGAGTGTTTCTTCTTCGGATGGCAGGGCGATTTCGGATTCGGTGGGTTTGCACCCTTTCAAATCGGAGTGTTTGGCGTACACCTTCTTATCCGTGTTGGTTCCACCCGTGACGATTGCATCGTACGACACTTTACCGGATGAGTCGACCGTGGCGGAAAGTACGTCGCGGGAGATGATGGCGCGTGAGTTGGGATTGGCCGAGGAGCTCCCGGTCAAGTGGGGATTGCCCATGTGTCGTGGGTATTGTGCCACGTGAATTTCGGGGAAGCTCCCGCCGTCGTCAAAGTCGGCGGTGCTGCGGGGGACGAAGAGTTTGTTTTTGGCGGAGGATTGACGACGTTGTTCGGGGGGGAGTTGGGAGAAGGCGAGGGCGGAATTGCAGCGGGTTGTGTACGATGGGACACGTTTGGTGGGGGGAGCTGATTTTTTGGGAGCTGTCGAGCTTGACGAGGGAGTTATACTGGTGCTAAGAGCGGTGCTGCTGGTGTTGTCGGCGTCAAGTTTGTTGTTGCCTGGACGTCGTGTCGGTGCCGGGAGGTAGAGGGACGCCATGGTTGTTGTTGTTGTTCGTGTGTTCAGTTTTGTTTTTTGTGGTTGAGTTCGTTTGCTTTTCATCTTTTGTAGCCTGAGAGGGGTCCGTTTTCAGGAACCTTTTTGTCCTGCTAACCGCAGAAAAGTGCCTCCCCTTGAGAATGATGTCAACCCATTCAATTCAAGTGAAAATTGAAATGATTGGGTCCTGGAATTGATTTGTGAATTGGCTGGCACCTACACGTTTACATGTCTGATTCAATTGAATCGAAAATCGGACAGTGTCTTAACGTTTGATTTGATTGACGGTTGAATGGAATGTGCAGACGGCGTCCCGTACATGTGAGGATTTTGAAACGAAACGAGAATGAATATGTGTTTCCAGTTGGAATTGAAACAAAAGACATCCACCCGCTCTGTTCCTTTGCCAACTGAAACCAAGAGATGACTGAAATGAGCGATATTCAAACCTCCATTTTATGATTAACATCCAGTTGATGATTAAGATTTCAACCAAGAAGCATCGAATATAACCAGCGGTTTGATCATTCATTTTGAAACAAACATTTTATGTCAAGCTTTTGCCTCGCTCCCCTGACCGATACAGCATGGGGCAAGCACTAAAAAAGTTTGCAAGTGCAAGTTTTCAAGCTTGATTCATATACCTGCTAAGGGCCAGCAAGGTCCCGGAAATCCCTGTTTTTCGGGCGCCGAGTAGTGCCGTGTGACATGGCATTAGTGCCAAGTGACTCGGCAATAGTTGCCGAGTGACTTGGCATTAACGCCGAGTGGTCCCAAGTCATGCCAAGTGATGCCGAGTGACTCGGCAATATTTTGGAGTCATGCCAAGTGACTCGGCATATTGCCAAGTCATGCCGAGTGACTCGGCATTACAGTGTAATATTGCCAAGTCATGCCAAGCAATGCCTCGTATCGCCGAGTCAATGGGAAACACATCGGGCGCCAACTCGTCAAATCCCAAGCAACGCACACCCTCCACCATCATGACGACCCGCTGCCAATTGCCGCTCTTTTGCGGCACAAACGACCGCAACCCACTTGAGCTCTCTTGACTCTCGGACGACCAACATCTAAAACCACCGGACCGACAGCCCCCAAAACATCATCCCGTACCATGCGATCTACACGCGGTGCTCCTGTCAACCGGCACTACGAAAGCCTTGACTCTGATTCAAGCTCGGTGGAAGACACTTGGTGCCCGCCGCCCAGTGGCCGCTCCATGAACACAACCTACAGCTTTGATTCAAACTCAACTTCCAGTTGGACCGAAGAAGACAAAAACAAATGGAAGGAGCTACCTACTCGTCCATCCTCCTCCGATCATTTCAAGAATTACGACTCTGATTCAAGTTCGCTGGATGACAGCAGCGGCGGCAGTGGAAAAAAATGACATCTAAGGAAAATAATGGTTCAGCTTCTGTAAAGGGCAGAGGGGGACAGAAGACTTCTTCATCTTCAACCATAAACAACCTTGGTAGAGATTTCGAGGATCTTACGCTTTTGAGTTCTGCTGATCTAAAGAGTAAAAATGTCAAAGAGTTGAAAGAAATGCTCAAAGCTCGGAACATGCGAGTTGGTGGGAATAAATCGGATCTGATCAGGCGTCTGTTGGGTTTAGAAGTTCAGGAAACAGACCTAGCAAAATTATCAAGCAAACAGCTACGAGAGAGGCTGAAAGAAAACAATTTGCCTACCGGAGGAAAAAAGGAACAATTAATCAAACGGATCGAGGGAACAGAGGAAGTTCAAGAGGGTACACGTGCCTATTTTGATAGATACACGGCGGATGAGCTTGTTCAAATGCTCAAATTACAACAACGTGATACAGGTGGAACAAAGGAGGATCTAATTAATCGCTTACTGGGAAAAGAGCCTATTATGCCAAAGGAGGGTTGGGCAAACAGTAAAGACAGAGAACTGTTGTTTAAGGCTCTGGAGAAGCAAGGCCCCAGGAGTATACGCTTCAAGACTGCTGAAGAAGTCCATCGGAAGCAACCGTATAATCGTTGGCCATATTATCGGTTCAAAAAATACTTTAAAGATGCTCTCATTTCTGTCCTAAAGGATGAGCAGATTGCGGCTCAGGATAACAGAGATTTAGAGGCCCTTTATGACAATAACCCAAGACCTGAAGTGACGCTGAGAGGTAAGTACATTATGATGGACTTTAATTTATGAGGCCAAAAGATGTTACTGATTTTTTGTTGCATATAGGGGAGCCGTATTGGGACACACATCCAGCAAAAGATCTACTTCAGCTAGATTTATTGGAAGCTATGGAGTGTGATCCCCCAAGAAATTGGAAACCAATAGAGTTGAGGCAAACTCGTTCTGAGTATATGGAATTCAAACTTGAAACATTCAGAAATCACATTGCACAACAAATGAGGCGCTTTCGAATGTTTCCCGGATGGCAAGCAGAAAGGAATGAGCAAGCGAGTGAATTCTATCGTCAAGAAGTAGAAAACGTACGCAATTATCAGAGAAGGGAAACTTTTGAGATTTGATTGGATTTGATAAAAGATGATGAGGTCAAAGTGT
Source organism: Cyclotella baltica (assembly GCA_036939635.1). Taxonomy (NCBI): domain Eukaryota; phylum Bacillariophyta; class Thalassiosirophyceae; order Thalassiosirales; family Thalassiosiraceae; genus Cyclotella; species Cyclotella baltica. The sequence goes on from JALLAY010001089.1 coordinate 3,719, forward strand.
CTTGGTGATTTATATTGTAGTTAATTTTGATAGAAAATGTTCATATTAATCTACAACTGTACTCAAAACTAATGACAAGTTGCTCACTGAAGACATGTTTGTTTTTGTTTTGGAGCTAACAGAGCAGAAGCAATTAATGTTTAACTAAAAATGTGAAATGCATTTGCTCTAGGTTTTGCTTCTATTTGGACCATGCACGTATAGTATGATATGTAGAATTCCTTGATTTTACTTCTAGAATTGTAATATAAATTCATCCAATTAATAGATGTGCTGCCTGACTGTTCTACCCCTTGTTCTTCTCACAAGTCTAACCCCCAACTATACAACCTAATGGCTACATTGATGGCGTTCACTTCATGAATTTGTTATAATTGTTTGCAGATCACAAGAAACTATTCCCCACTCTTTGGGATCTGGCACAAAAGAAAGCTTGTTGCCATATTGTTGAAGCCAGTAGTGGAGCATTTCTTTGCTCTTTGGGGTTGTGTGTCCTCACCAAGATGTATTTGACTTGAAATATGCAGTTTTGAGCATCTTCGCATCTATATTGATGCTTTTTATCATAGTTCATTCAATTTACCTTGATTCAGATTTTATTGTTGTAGATTAACTACTATGTGAGTATCAGCAGAACCAGTTGGAAGATGTCAAATGACAGGGAGTTTTTGGAGTGCTAGAATTTGGAGCTGGCTAAACAACAAACCAGTTGGCAAATTACTTTACCATTAACGACATCGGTGGAGAGGAGAATGAGTATACAGTTAGATTTAGCGGGGGTGGTACATGCTACAAGTTTTTAATGAATTATTATATTGGGAGTTACTGAATTCAAAAGGGTGAAGATTATCTTCTAATCATACAAACTATGGTTGGTGAAATGTCAACTATTGTGGAAGGGCAAAATGACCAACTCTAACTATTTGAGTTAAAGGAGATACTAACTCCAAACTCTTCCAACTATTAATATGCTAACTGCCATGTCTTCTAACTACTGCAAGGTTCTAGATCTCAAACTCTAACTACAAAGTTCAATTATTTTTGGACCCCTCACCTGCAGCATCGCTTATGACAGTTTTGACTACTAGAAACAATTCAGACAGATGTATCTCAGTCATCAAGTCTAATGATTTAGCCTCTCCTTATTTTTAGCATATATAGACCAAGTATATATTATAGAAATATAGAAACACTCTTTCTTATATGTAATGTTTCAATTGTCTCGTCGTCACTGTTATAAGTGTGGCAGTATATCCTACAATAGTATCGCTGGAACACAATTGGTATTATCTTCCACCTTCCCAAGCAAAAACTCTTACTCTGAGGAATAAGAATTGATGGTTGATTGTTGCTTGGTGATGCAAGGCCAGTTGCTTGATTTTTGAAAGTGAAATAAATGTTGATGCCGCTATTTCCCATGTATGAGCCTACTAAGAATGAATGTCACTTGCCAAAGAGCATCTTTTAGAAATGGTCTGCTGTTGTAGAACAGAAATCTGCAAAAGAGGAACTATACATTACTTTCTCTATTTTAAATTGTTCAGGTTTATTTGAGTCAAAAGGTATAGACACCTCAACTTCTCCGAACCCTAACATCTGTTCCTCACTCATCAAATATCCACAGCTCTCATAGAAGTGTTGACAAACTGTAAACAACTATTGTTTTAGTGAGATAATTTAGATAGTGGTGTCAGCATGCTTAAGTATCATTTAAGTTTACTTTCTAACTCTGATATTATGGTATCAACTTCACACTTCTCATTATTTATGAATGATATTTCTGCTAGGATATTCAAGAAATTGGTTCTCAATATTTGTCAATGCAGCAGATGTAAATCAAGAGTAAGGATGGTTAATACAACAATAAACAAGTTTGATCTATCATTCTTTGGACTGTCATTTGACTCTGTCATGGGCAAAAAAGGAGCTATCATGATTATTGTGTTGTTTTACATTTAATTTGTGTATTAATTGATTATTCATATGCATTGTTTATGAGTATTAGCATCATGTAATATGAATGGTAAAATTGGTCTTGTCTATGCCAAGTTATACCAAAGGGTTTATACTATTTAGCTCTCATCAACAGCATTCTAGTTGTCAAAAGAGTCAATCCACTAGATAGTTAAAAGCAGATGCAATCAATTGAATTGTCAAAGTAAAATCAAAGAAAAGAATACATTAGAAAATCTTTTGCATGTACTTGTAAAAGTAACTCTTAGAGTATTTCCAGAATTACTGAATATCTAAGCCCACTCCACAAAAACAAACTCCAACCAAAAATCTCAAATCTAGTCCACCTGGTCAAACTCGTTCTCCCTAGAGTCTTCGAACTGGTCACCACCATTGACAGAGTCCTCATCATCAATGTTGCTGACATTGTTGGCCGAGGGAGGAGGAGGAAGAAGGAAATCTCCCTCAAGGTCCTTGTCTTCAAAAAGAGGAGGGGTCTCGTCTTGCTTCCTAGCTGCCCAGTCTCCCTTCTTCCTTCCTACCCTAGTCTCTCCACCAGTGGATCTAGTAGGAGAAGCTTCAAAAGCAGTTTTGCTACCAATGGTACTCATACGAGAGGAGGACCTTGGGGACCTGTGGGAGGGTGGTGATAGAAGACTGGATGCAGAACTGGGTTTGTCATCCTGAACAAACAAATCACTAAAAGCACGGGACAGCATTTCATCTTCCTCCTCCTCTTCCATATCATTGATGAAATGGGAGTTCGAGGTTTTGGAGGCTCCAACCGAAAGAATAAAACCGACGCCAAGTTTGGTCACAGGCAATGACTTCACCCTTGAGAACTCGGTTTCCACCTCACCCTTCACAATTGCTACCTCAGGAGAAACAGCCTTCTTCTGAAGAGACAAGGCATGCTTGCTTTGGAATGCTGACGTACTCCCTTGAACAGAACCAGGAAAGATCAAGCGGAAGCTGATAACATCCTTTTTCTCCTGCCTGTTGCTGTGGGCTCTCGAATTGAGGCCCCTGATGAGGAACATGAAGTCGGAAAAAAACAGCCCCTTTGTTCAGCCTCTCACCCGCCTTTTCCAACCTTGTAGCAAACTGCTGGGACAGTTTCTCCGCAAATTGAGGCAAAGTCTCGATAGCAATGTCCTCTAAAAGAAGTAAAGTTTTAATTTTAGATATCAAATTCCGATAAAATAAAGAGAAAGACAAACACTTACCGCGAATGTAACAGATAAGGCTTCCGTTGTCCTTGGTCGTGCGTGGGTAGTACGGCTTTTCCGTCACAATTGGAGAGCAGTTGATATGATTGCTTGGAAAAAAACGCACATCGTATCATGCTCGATGGCTTTGTGATCAGCCGCCCCGCGAGGAGTTTTCCAAACAAGAATATGGAATGGTGGACCCGTAGTGCCAATGTTTTCGTTGGGGCACATTTGGAGCTGAAGGGTAAAATCAATTTCTTCCCCATCAAAGACCTCTCCCTGACGAATGATGGAGGGGCTAATGGCAAAGCCGTTGCTCCCATCTGTGAGAATAATATAAATAAAAAGAGTGCTGATAAGTTTTGCATTTGTAATAAAAGAATATGTATTAAAAATACAATTCGCACTTACCTTCCAGCTCTTCACGAAAAGCATGGCTACGTTCAGAACGAAGGCTACGTTCAGAACGAAGGCTACGTTCAGCACGAAGGCTGCGTTCAGCATGATGGATGCGTTCAGCATGATGGATACGTTCGCCACGAGGAGCACCGCCGTTCCTGTCACGAGAAGAATCACTGCGTTGGAGATCAGCATGGGGATGGGTGACACCCTCATCTTCATCGTCATCGTTGGCATCGTTGGCAGCATCGTTGGCAGCATCGTTGGCAGCACCGTTGGCAGCACCGTTGGCATCTCCGTCAAACTGGAAATTGTAGGCTTCGTCGTTCCAGGGAGGAAGTTGGTACCCACGTGTATTGGGCTTGCGGAAGATGTAGTCGTTGATGTCGAAGTCGTGAGGAAAGGGACTGTAATAGATGAGGTTTCCTTTAGTGCCTTGACGAGTGACTCCATCATCATCGTGATTGGTAGAATTCACGTAGCGTTTGTGAGACTTGGCACAGGCTTGTTTGCTCACATTGGCTTCGGCGAGGCTAGAAAAGAGCGGAGTGCCATCAGAACGCTGGTAGCTGTTGTTCATCGACTTGAGGCATGCTTTGGTGGCATGGGCGTACTGAATGATGATTTTCGTGGCTTCGCTGTAACTGACCATGGTTGAATGAATAAGCGGCAAAACGGAGTGAAATGAAACTTATGAGCACATCTTGCTCTTGCACCGACCAGTGGTTTGGCAAGAAGCAATGACAACGACAAAGCACTGAGAAAGACAAGGATATTTGACGAAAGAGAAATCAACATCATCTTCTCGATTTCAAATCATGCTATGGTGGAAAAGGCATGGTGCTTTGCTGTGAAGAAAGAGAAATCAACATCGTCTTCTCGAATTTAGAGAAAGAGAAATCAACATCATCTTCTGGAATTCAAATCATGCGATGGGTGAAAGCATGGTGCATGGTGCTTTGCTGTTGGCTTTGTGATGTTTGTCGTTCTACGAGCTCCTCCGCTACCACACATGCTGATGGGGCCGTTGATGGCTTGGGCGACTATCGGATGGTGATTGGAATTTGAAAGGTATCTGTTCATGTAGGTAGTATTAATTTGAATCTACCGATTCCACTGTATTTGAGAAATAAACTCAATTTTTGAACTGAGATGTGGCGCCAAATAGTAAAAAATAATAGTCATAATTAGAGGTAAGTTTGACTTTCTATCAAATGTGTACATCTTTACAAATAATTTTACCTTTTGAGGTATGCCGAAGGATAAAGCAGCTCGACAATTTTGGACAAACACCGATGGAGGGAGACAAAGCAACAAAATCTCATATCTCATGAACTCACGAAACACAAACCACCATGTTATCTGCCGTCAGACAAAGATACAGCAGCTCGTCATCCAACTCATCCAGGTCAAGTTCAAGTGTTGGAACTTCCTCTCGTCTATCAGATACTGCCTCCCTACCACTGCTTGGGCCAAGGCAAACCCGTTTCCCTTCGTCAAGTGATAGCTCAGTACGACGCAATGTGGGGCCCGGCAAGAAGTCGAAAACATCGAAATTAACTCGGCTTTTCCGGAAAGAATCAAAGCAAGACACCGCTCCCCAAAACATCCCTCCCGCTGGTTATGTACCACTTGATACAGTTCGACAACTGTTGATGGGAAACCTTGATTCGGTCAAATTAGCTCAAGAAATTCTCCCACCATCGGATCTTGCAGCTGTTGTCCGTTACAACAGTGCTCCATACAGACCACCGCTTGATTTAGAAAACCATGACATTGCTACGGTGGAGGATGTTATGTTTGTTGGGTTGGCATATGTCGGCTTTGACAAAAAACGTCAGGAAATTAGGGTTGACATGTGTTTGGAGAGATTTTGCGGTCACTACAAATTGTGTCCAGAGGCCATACTTGACGCACAGAACTACTTTAGTGAGTTCGGGGAAGAATCTATCAACTTCAAACGTTTATTGTATACATTGAATTTCCTCAAATGTTGTGAGTTTATCTTGCTTTACTTTTTAATATCAACCTTGTACTATTCCACTCAGTTTTCGCTTCATTTTAGATGATACAGCAAATGTACTTGCGGGTCGCTGGGGGTTGGATGAAGATACAATCAGGACGCATACTTGGGGAACACTGAGCAAAATTCAGTATCACCGGGATGCAATTATTTACTTTGATCCGGATGAATGGGATATAACGTAAGTTCCAATTATAACAGTCGATACAGTCAATTATGAAGTTGACGAGAAGCGATCAGACACAACAGGAGATTTTAAGAGTTGGTTCGACCATAAATCACATTCTGCAGGAGTGAAGTATGAAAAGGCATTGCCACTATGCCTGAAGCGAGTAAGAGATGTTATATTTTAATGAAAGCACTGAAAACTTAATACTTAACTTTGTCTTTTTTTATTTGCAGCAAACCTGTGTGTGGCCAAGAGGCCCTTTTCCAGCTGGGGCTCCGGAGGTTGCTCATGATGGGTGCTTGTTTCGTGGAGGCAAGGTAGATCAGCCGAAGAGTGAGTGGGATGAAAGTAGTTTGTATCATCAACTTCGCAGCCACCAAAAAGCAATTGGTGATTCACTTTATGGAGGAATGCCTGAAAAATGCATTATATCCAAACCGGGGCACAACGAGACTGCAAGATGGCTTATCAACAGAGCTAAAGCTCGTGAGGAGCGTTATCACGGGCACACAAAGGAATTTAATGTCCTAAAATACCGCTTCAGACATGGAAGCTGCCCCGAGGATGCATTGGCAAAGCACAAGCTTGTTGTCGATGCCATCCATATTTTGATGCACTTTGAGCTTCAGCATCGTCCTTTGTTTGATTTCCCATAATTTCAAGTTATTTTAGAATTCATTTATTAATATTTAGCATATATTGTCTATACATAAAATCAATTTGGAATTATTAAGATAAACATGTACAAATCGGATACACTGCGAAAATAAATATTATTAATATTGCCGACATGTGTTACATATTTGAATGGCTACCTCTTATACTTAATAGGTGCATTGAAAGTTTGATGGCGAACAAATAACAAATAAGTCTCCAAACGAAAAATACAAGGCTGTGCCACACAAATCAAAGCCACAGCACCAACCCATGAAGCAATCACATCCTGAGTCCACGTAGCCTTGATCCCATCTTCGCCCACCTCCATTGCCTCCATGGCAGCAACATTTCCCACCAAACAATGCAAAACTTCCAGGAGTAGTTCTCATGGGCGCAAGCCCCACACCTCTCTAAAGAGTCAAACCTTCCTTTGCAACAATTGTAGTCTGATCTTGAGCTTTCACCTTGAAATCATCCAACGGGAGCAAGATCACCTCCCTAGCTAGCTGCGTATTTTGCTGCTGATGATAAATACCAATGGTTCTCATTTCATAAGTGAGCAGGTTAACGTTTCACATGACAAAAATAATTAGATTAATCACTGACTAACCTGCATCTTAACATAGGAGTGTGTTTGATAAAAACGGACTCATTATCTCGGAAGCTGAGCCATTGTAGAAGTTAAGGATGGGAGGAGGAGCCATGGCGTGTGTATTCACACTGCTCTGTGGGCGTTAACGATGGGAGGAGAGGAGCCATAGTGTGTGTGTTCACACGGCTCTGGGGGAGTTAATGATGGGAGGAGCTGAGCCATCGTGTGTGTATTCACACGGCTCGGGGGGGGGGTTAATGATGGGAGGAGGAGCCATAGTGTGTGTATTCACACGGCTCGGGGGACGTTAAAGAAGATAGGAGGAGCGGAGCCATCGTGTGTGGCTCGAGAACGTGGGAGATAGATTGATGGCGTCGAGTAGCAGCGGACAGTGGCTTTCATTCTTAGAATTGACGGGCCGGCGGTGGGGTTGGGTTGGGTTGTGGCGGTGGAGGTTTACCAGCCAAGTGAGACCAAGTGCGGCCACGTACTTGGCATGACCCGGCACTTAATGCCGTGTCATGCCGAGTGACCCGGCATCAGTGCCGGGTGGTGCCGCGTGACCCGGCATTAGTCCCGGGTGGTGCCGTGTCATGCCACGTGGAGCCGAGTGACTTGGCACTAACGCCGAGTGACTTGGCACTGAAGCCAAGTGACGCGGAAAAAAGCCGCGTGCGACCCATTTCCGGGACCTTGCTGTGCAACTGTTTAGCTGATCAGTAATACTTTAGCTCTTGTACTGTTAATGGAAGCATCTAGTTTTTGCACGAATTTTTTGGTACCTTTTTGTCATGATTTTCAAAATATTCCA
>JALLAY010001090.1:0-11529 GCA_036939635.1 Cyclotella baltica
CATGTCTTGCCAAAACTATCAGGTCATCATAGAATTACTTCATTTATCTATCAGCTGAAGCTTTGGGGGTTTCATCGAATGCCTGACGAAAAATCCTATTATCATGAGAAATTTTTAAGATCTATTCCGTGGCTTTGTAAAAGGATGAAAAGGCTTAGTATCTGGGAAAAACTGATTGATATCCATACATGTAAGTTATTTCTTCTGATGTTAACCAAAACGTTTTGCACGATGCTCTGACGAAAATTATGTATATTAATTTCTTTGTGCAAAGATCCAAACCTACGACGTATCAGCCAAGAGTTCCCTGTCCCAAATAGACCCATGACTCGTGAGGTTCAGGTTGTGCTGAATTTGATATAAAAAGGCCGCAGCACAATGCCTAAACATTGGGGAAGTAAAAAAATGCCTGTAGCTTTTGATGCTCGTCATGAGGCCAATGCAAGTACGGATAATACCAAGAACATATCCAAGGTGGCTGAAGTAGATGCAGACAAAATAAATCCTCTACCAATCCGGAATCATGTTATCAACACGGCTGCTGTGAGTGCAAATGCTTTCATATCAGAACTCTTTCGGGATTTCAAGTACCTTGAAGAAAAGGAACTTGCAACAAGTAATGTGAATAATTTTTCTGCTGAGTTCAGAGCTGCACTTGCCTGTAACAAAACACCGCATGAGCCATCAATAGAGCAACGTAGCTTCGGGAAGGCCTCAGATATCCCTATGTCAAAAAAGAGAGATAGTGAATCAAAAGTTCAAGGAGATGCTTCATTTCACTTCATAGAATGAAATAGTTATGGAAACAACACCAAAATTGCTGTTTTGAATGTCTATAATTGAATATGTGACAGGATCAGATCAATTCTATGAGTCCTTAGTAAACTAATACTAAATCCACAACATTGTAATCAGACATTCAGGTCAAACAAGTATGTTTTACAAGTGTAGGCCTGCTTAGAATAACAAGTGACAAACATAAGTTTAATTTTGCTGTAAATACTTTGTTCCATAAATTTCAATGATTCACATGTTTGGGGACTGACTGGTACAACATTAATACAAAGTGTTGTCTATTTTCCTTCAAAGAACAGTTATCCTTCTCAAGCCACGATTATATTGCCAAACAAAACATTTTTGGCACCCCTTTTTTGAAATGAATTATTCTGCCCCACCCATGTTTATTGCTCAGTTGTTGGAGCAAAAGTGGCGATGGTGAAGGTATTACTGAGAGTTCGGTCTCACAGCTGTCTCATGATATTTTGATTAACCACTTTTTCATCCTCGTCCATGACCGTCATCTGTTCTTTCAAGCTCAACCGTTGTCATTCTGATGCTTCTACAGTATGTGATCAAAAAGGAACAAAATGCAAGATGATTGGTTGAGTTGCAAGATGATTGGTTGAGTTATTCATTAATCAACAACTGCCAGTACCCTCATGACTTACCAATTCATATATCATCATGTTCAGTGATGTTGACACTGCACATAATAATGGTTGAATGGAAACTGGGTGAGTTAGTAATGAACGAAAATTAAAAAGCCAAGTAAACATTTCAACTTACCTCATTCCAGCACAGGGAAACCTAAAAATAAGTGTCGCTATCTGGGCTGACTTCTATTCATCAAAGCCACAACAGAATTAAAACAAGAGTTAAAAATGATATTAAAACATAGTGAAGATTATTATACCCGACCCTTATTCGATGGCAGCAGCTGCGATCCATGCAGCCTCTATTGGACGTCAGTTTCTGCTTGTGATTGCAGAGCAGCAGCCGTCGTCATGTTGTTGTTATTGCAGCAGCCTAATTTGTATTGCATTTGCGATGAATTGATGAATGCAGAAGTATCGTCAACCGTCATCGATGTTGAGATACTATTGCAGCTGCGATGAAATTGGTTGCTGCTCTGCGTGGGCGATGATTGCAGCAACGACAGCGCGTGCTGCGTGCTTGTTATCGTTCTTGCTCCTACTGTTCAAGCGACGCTGCCAGCATTGTTGTTGTTATTATTATTGCAGCAGAGGTAGTGCAGCAGCTGTTACGGTGGTCGCGGCAGTCGCCGTGGCAACCATCGTCGTCGTTGCTGTGCTTGCTGCAGCGGCGTAGCGATGGCGATGGCCAGTAGATAGCCGATGGTCCGAGAGAGAGAGCGATGGGCGGGTTCAAAGACAAGTTTACCTTTGAGCTTTAATTTTTTTATCTTAATTAATTCATAATAAACCGTTTTATAAAACAGAGGTAAGATATTGAAACTATGGCGGGAAGTGGCCATCAACATTCTAGACCCTTCAGCGATTCAGCGCAGCTACCATATCTTCGCTCGCGTGCGTTCTAGAACCTAAGCACCAAGCCACAAACAAAATACGACAATGGTTCGCCCAACAAAGGAGAGAATCCACGCGGCGCATCTAGAGCACAATGGTCGAGTCTGGCGAAATCAAGGCTCTCAAAGCTTGCGTTGACTATGCCGAGACACATAAGAAATCAGTAAGAAATTTGTTAGTCGCAGCGTGTAACGAGGTAGAGGACGCAGAGAAGCTTGCACCAGGACTGACCCGAGATATGTGCATTCAGTTGGCAAAGAAATTCGAGAGTCTCACAGAGAAATCCTTCGAAGACGCTTTGAATCAAGTGAAAGAGGCCAAGGCCAGTCTTGCGGCCGCCGAAGAGAAGCTCGCGCGGAAGAACAAAGTGGATATCGCTGATGACAGTGGCAAAAAGCCAGCTGCTCTCGCAGTAGACAGTGCTCCGATTGCAGCTGACACCGGCAGCAGTGAAAAATGTGATGTTGTTGATCTTACGAATGAGCCTGATTTAGCTGCAGCTGTTCCTGGTGAAGCTTTACCTTTAAAACGAGCTGGATTGTCAGTTTCACCTCCTCTTGTGGAAGGAGGCAAAGAAGCCTTCGTGAAGGATACAAACCAAGTTGATACTGCTAAGGACCAGACGGTAACTAAAAAGCCCGCTCCTATTGCGAATGTGGTCAAAGTTGAAATATTGGATGACTCGGAAGGGGGAAACGGAAACGCCTGTGCAAATGCTAAAAATAGCAACAATTTAAAAGAGGCTGGACCTCTGACAAAACAAGCTAGATTAGTGCCCACATGCGGGGCAGGGTCAGCAGCTCCTGTTCCTCGTGCATTGGAAGGAGACAGTGTACCGTTGGCAAATTTTACCAGCAGCAATAAGAAGAGAACTTCAACGAACTTAAAAGAGGCTGGTTCTCCAACAAAACAAGCTGGATTGGCGTCTGCACGCGGGGCAGGGGCAGATACTACTAACAACGCAGCAGCTCCAGTTCCTCCTATATTGGAAGGAAACAGTGTAGGGGCAGCTTTTACCAGCGGCAATAAAAAGAGAGCTGCTGTTGAAGTGTCACCGACAACCAAGAAACTAAAATTTGATATGTCAATTGATGATGTTAAGTATATTGAAGTCGAAGGGTGTGGAAACACAAGTGCCAACGGCAGATACATTTTTCATGATAAGCACAATAATGCTCCCAGATTTATCAAGAAAGATGACAGTAATGGGAATCCTTTCTTTCTCGAGCGTACCCCTCATGGCACTTGGAGGATTAGTGATGGCTACTACTGTTATTATAAGGCTGGGCAGTTGGAAGAGGGAGACTCTTTTGACAATCTATGGTATGATTGTCATGGACGTAAACCCTGTTATTTGCAGTTGATGCCACTAAGGTTGGAGAATGAGCCTGTTGTTGCTACAGATGTTCCTAATGAAGTTCCGTCTATAAAACAAGCCAGATTGGCAATTTCACCTCCTCTTGTGGAAGGAGGCAAAGAAGCCTTCGTAAAGGCTACAAATCAAGATGATGCTGCTGAGGACCGGACGGTAAATAAAAAGTTGGCCCTTAATGCAAATGTGGTCAAAGTTGCAATATTGAACGAATTGGAAGAGGGAAATGACTGTGCAAATGCTAATATAAACAACTCAAAAGAAGCTGGCTATGAAACAAAACAAGCTGGGTTGGCGTCAACACGCGGGGCAAGATCAGGTACTGCTAAAAGGGGGGCAGGAACACCAGCTTTTACCGGCAACAATAAAAAGAGAGCTGCTGTTGAAGTGTCACTGACAACCGAGAAACCAAAATTTGATGTTTCCATTAATGATGTTAAGTATATTGAAGTCAAATGGTGTGGATACTCAAGTGCAAATGGCAGGTACGTTTTTCATGATGAGCACAATAATGCTCCCAGATTTATCAAGAAAGATGGCAAAAATAGAGATTCTTTTTTTCTCGAGCGTACCAGTCATGGCAATTGGCAGATTAGTCATGGCACGGACTCTTTATATAAAACTATGCATTCAAGGTATAGAAAGGGGGAACAAAGAGACCCCTTTGACAAAAGATGGTCATTTCGTAGTATAAGTGGAACCACATATCTCAGCGTTTTGCCACTCCAAACAATGACCCCCTGACTTAAAATTCTAGGTCTTCCACTGCTTAATTTAGACCCCTAAGTACAGTCAATTTAAAATGAGATCAATAACTTTCAAACTATGTATTGTATGGGTTCTGCAAAACTTTTGTCCTGCCAAATTTGTCAGTGAAAAAATGTTTCAATTATTCAAAAATGGCGTTTTTGGGAACCTCTCTATGTTTTGCTGTATGTTCCCTAAAAGGAGTACATGCAAAGCATGCAAAACAATAAAAAAGCCATCCACCATGTCTGATCCCTCGCAACACTACCAACATCCCTTCAAGCAAACCAATCTAACGAGTGGGGACTCCAGAGCAACACCTCTACTATCATTGCCTGAATTTACCAAAAAACCTGAGCGGAACTCCTGTTGGCATCATTGCACTATTATGTATGCATACATCTAACAAAAATCCTTACGTATATTTATCCACAGCTACTAGGCAGAAAATACAAATTGCAAGGCCGGGCGAACAAGAAACCCCCTAGCGGTGTTAACAACTAAGTCTTTGTCTCGCTGTTTACATCAGTATAGTATTTGCCTGTAAGTACTCCAGCATTCCTTTTTGTGCTGATTAGGTTGTCTTTTCACCAACATGTATCCAGTCGTCGTAGAAGACATATCCCTTGGCTGTCATTCAATGACCCCAGAGGCTTAGTCTATAATAAATTGATCTGCTAGTAATATTAGCATGTATTTGTATCTCTTAAATTCCAATAAAAACTTATAGGCCAACCAAGGTCATAAGAAATCAATGGTAGCAAACACTAGAAATAGTATAATTTATTGAAGAATAGTTTTTGGAGGTGAGTTTGATTGGTTGTGAAAATTATAAGCTATTCAAATATCTTGTCTCTCTAACTCTAATTGTGGACAACAGGTCAGGCTGAGCTATCCAAAGATATGGATACAAAGCAATGAATAAATCTGACAACACTTTATGTCCTGAAGATACTATCATGAGTGGGATATGCCAAACCACTCTTATGAGGTAGCCTAGTAGGTTGATCTCCCAAGATATCATCACATAGTGTTGGGGTTGAATCATTTTCCCAATGTGGTTAACAATCCCAATGCCCATGAAACCTTTAGCAGTGCCTAAGCATCACCAATAACAGCAGTCAGATATCATCAGCCATCAGCCTGGTTACCTCATTTCTGTGGCATATTTGTCCAGGATCACTCTCTTCTGGATACTTGAGCTGTCTCGCCATTTCTTTCGGAGTGACTAACCCATTTCATGTCATCATCCAGGGTGCGCAAGACAATCACCTACATTCGATGCCATCATGTTTTTGAAGTGCCAAGTGTCCTGTCTACAATTGTCAGATAGTTTTTACGTTTTATTCCTGATACAAGTAGAGGAGAGTTAAATTGAGAATTTTATACTCCAGTGTTAGTCAAAGCACTTGGTGGCATAGGGATTTGAAACTCTTCCCTCAGTTACCACTTGCTGTCTTATTACCTCTTCATTTCTTGGCCGGCTCATCATTGCACCAATAAAACCAACAATTACACACCTGTTTGAGCCAAACAATGCCGTATGTTCGACTGTAAATTGTATGAAATAGTAGCATGGGGTTTTGGAGCGGGTGTCTTCAAAATCACATAATCACATCATACAAGAAACTGACCATTGCATTAATTACAACCAATGAGCCACACAACCTTGAATTCTCTATGAAACGGCACCTTGAAAGATTTACTGAAATGGAATACCCACAAGAATCATTTCACAAAATAGAGAGCACAATGTTTAGTAGAAAATTGGATTTGGAGGCAAGTCACATTGGAATCGCCAATTGATAGAGCGAGTGACATTTGAATGTAGCTGCCTGATATTAATAGAGTTGAGTCTACAGACATTTGGAGGAAGAAGAAGATTGCAAAAAGGTATGCCAATTCACTTGCTCTTTTCAAACTTTTGTATATCTGATTTCAAATTCAAAGCACAGTGACATCAAGGTCAAATACCAAGACTGAAGACGCGTCAGATGCTAATGAAACTGCAACAATCAACATGGTGGTGGTTATTACTCATGCTGATTAATCAATTTAGATCAATAAAAGAAGTCAAGCAGCAAAAGATTGATAAAAAACATGCAGGCAGGTGACAAGTATATTGGTTGTCAATTGGCTTGGATGCATTCAGTAGTTACCTCTGTAGTCTGTATTTAACTCAGATTCATAGCTAACTTCTATTCAAATGATTTTTTCGTGAAAAAACAAAGCAATTGATGTTTTTATTGTTTCAAGTTGCTGTATATTAATGTCAAGGCATTAGGAGCATACAAAAACACAACACTCACCAACTGAACAGCAAAACCAATGAGTGAGAGTCTTGTCTAATAATAGTTAATAAATAATTCCATTTTTTAAATCAAATGAATAACAGAATCACCAACTATATTTGTATTCTCATCACCATATTTGGTTGTACACTTTCATAAGCTTCACCAATGAAATGGTCTCTACATCATTCCATGCATGCTATGATTTCAACTAATTAGTTAGTAGAATTTACATGATACCCATAAAGTGCTACGCGAAACTTCAAAGGCATCCCACTAATAACTAATATTGATCACATCGTATTCTTATTTGTAACCTATCTATAAAAAACGAATGGCAAAACACTGATTTCAGTGTTTTGTCTCTACCAATACCTTAAGGAGATAATGTACCATTACCCTACCCAATGCTATTCCTGAGCCCATTATGTTGATAGCACTTGCTCTATGTATGTTGTGTTTGATCAACTCTTGTGTCAAAACAGGTCAAAACTGTGCTCTGGCATTTTCTGCCATGGTAACTTAATCAAAACAAAAGTAAAGTCAGTTACTGTAACACTACTTTACTTGAAAATGGCCCAATTACCATGTGTTGATTATCTTATCATATCAGCAGATATTCTCTATTGACTTTTCTGCAGCAAATTCCAATAATTCAAAATCTTTAACCTTTCAACACCGAAATCATAAAATAGAAATTTATGACACTGAGTCATGTTCAATAGATTATCACATTCTTTAATCTGCCATCTCAACAAAATCAACCAGTCAAAAATCACCTACACATCCCACCCTCCATCGGCACAGCATTCGGAATATACCCATAATTGCTAACCTGAGAAAGCAACACCCAAAATCCCGCAAATATTGCCAAATAAGCCAACCCCTCCGCAGCTCCCAATACACCCCCCGGTCCATTCGGTAATCCCTTTCCAGTTCTAATTTTTGTCACTATAGAATAACAAACTAGGCCAACAACGGCAAGGTAGCTTATTCCTTCAGTGGCGCCAACCAGTCCAAACGGTCCGGCGGGGAGACCACAGCCGGTTCGAAAGAGGACCGATTCGGAATAAAGCATGATTGATGAGGCTAGTAGACCTGAGATTGCTAGTGTCGTGGATTCGGAGTTTGATAGTGACGGTGTATTGGTGTCTGTTTCGTCATCGGTTGAATGGAGGGCGGTTGAGAATTTGGGTGAGATGATGGCGGTGTTTACTGATGGGTGGTGTTGATAATTATTTGAGAGGGATTGCACTGTTCTGGGTGGAGCCACTGAGAATGCATTTGTTAGAGAGATTTGTGGAGCTATCAATAGTATCAGCAGCAAAGATTGCTGCGGCTTGAATGAGTTCGTCATCATGGTTGTTGATTATTTGATTGATGTCGTTTCATTTTGGTGTTCCGAGTTTCGAGCCCTTGCTTGCTCTTCTCCCCTCCGACCCAACGTCAAAGCGAGAAAAACCAAAGGGCTCGATCCTAATACCAAATCCTATAAACGATTTAAATTACTTTCTCATTTCAAATTTTTGGATGGCAGTTTGATGGCTGTTTGACTCACATCTTGTGAATCGTTGTCCTTTTCTGTTCATTCAATATTCAATTGCAAAATTCACAACAACCATGGCACCATCCAACCAATAAAAGAAGTCTTTCACTTGAATCAAACTTAATTAAAAAGGAGAATAATTAGAAATGCCATCCATTCCAGCACCCATTTCACCCCCTCACTCCGACGAAACAATCAAAGAAGAAACATCCAGCCCCCAAGCCGTCAATGAATTCACAAACAGCACAACAGGCGGTCGATCCGACGTTGTTTCAGATTTGATATCAGATCAATTGGTGACGGATTATGTTGGCTGCGGCGATGGGGATATAAATGTAAATGTAGGTTTGCCTCAATTGTTGTCGCCTACTGCATCAAAAGAAAAGGAAATTGATGCACCTGACGACAATCGTGATGAAAAACTCGACACGCCTTACGATGAGACCAGCCCAAATGATACTAACTCCACCGAACAGATCCCGAATCAAGCTGCACCACTCGATCCCTGGTCAACCACACCCACGCGCACCTCCAATAACCCATCTCCTCCACACCCCACACCAAACATAATCCTCGGTCCCGAACGTCTAATAACATTCCACACAGAATCACTTGGCATAAAACTCTCCCGTCACACCGACGGCCACGTCCGCATCCTCTCCATCTCCCCCTACCGTCCATCCGATGGAACAACGATAAGAGAAGGAGAAATAAAAAGAAGGAGATTTAATCCGTCAAGTGTCGGATGTGTGTTTATGCAAACCAATCGATTCGAACGTATGGAAAGTAACCGTTGGATTGATCAAGATGGCCCCCCGGCCTTTGGAGGTTATTGTGGCTACGGAGTATACTGAGGTGGAGGATGTACGTGATGCTCAGTGTGCACTGCACTTGCATGAAGATGGTAATGGCAGTCGTCAGGTGGAAGTTACGGCTGCTCCGGTGGGACAACGGTGTCAACTTACGGGACAGACGGTGATTCCCACCAGTCCCAAGATGGAGGTGGGTGAGACGAGACAGATTGTTTTTTATGAGGAGTGTTTGGGTGTCAAGTTGCACCATACTGCGAGGGGGTATGTTGTGGTTCATTCCGTGGTTCCTGTAGATGCATCATCTGCTAACGGAGATCATCCACCGAGAAGCGGTGACCTAAGACAGGGCGATGTAGTGTTGGAAGTAGGAGGCGTATGGGACCTATATCATCCCATTAGCGTTAATGCTTGGGCTATTTTGGTAAAGTTTATTAGAGAATGTAGACGTCCCATGAGAATGGTTGTGGGGGATCAAGAGTATTTGAGTACTGTGCAGTCTCCTGGAAGCACTGTGTCTTCTTGTGATGATGGTGATGATTCGGTGGTGTCAAATAGTCCAGGTGGCTGCAGTAGTAGTTTGGGTGATGAGAATGATGGGTTGCAGTTGTCACCTTGTTCTTTGGAGGATAAGAAAACTATTTACAGGATTGATGAAGGGGAGGAGAGTGGTAATGAGAATGACTCAAAGGGGACAGTTTCTACAGATGAATTGTCAACAGAGTGCACTTATTGATGAAGAATAGAGGAACTATGCATTGTATTTAGATTCAAATTATTAGCAGTTGCTTCAAGTGTTTTATTATTTAGTATAAGTCATATTCGCATCCCTTTCCCCTGGTGATCTCATGTTTTCAATCACTCAGCTAGAGCAACGTTCCCCTCACCATCCACCTCAGTGATATGCTCCTTGTACAACTCATAGAGGTAACCATCTTCCTTCAACTTCTGCAAGTCATTTCTGATCTTTTCAGTACCCATGATCATTTCATACGCATCAGCACAGACGTCAATTTCGTCACACATATCTGCAATCGCACCATTGAATAAGGCAGAGCCCTTGATGGGGCATTTACACGCAGTCACATTTGTTCCACAGCAATCCGGACCGCCCTGAATCATGGCAGCATGTACCCAGTCAACAAATGATCCCTCCAAACAAGCCGGGTAGGGAGGCATGAGCATTTCACAGCCCTGTGGAAACCTATCATCTTCAGGACAGCCAATGTGATTCCCAAGCAGAGCATCGGGGTTAGTCCAGTTGTAGTTGGGCCAATCGAAAGTAGTCCAATTGATACCGAGAGCTGCACCCATGTCGACGATAACTTGAAAATCGTTTTCTTCCTTATTGCGCACCACAGGGCCGCCGAGGAAAGCCTGGACTCCGGTTAGGCTGAGTAGTGAGGCTGACAAGACCAGAGAAATGCGGCTTGTCTTGATAGTCGGGGATGCGGCCGCAGAAGTACCAATGGCTGCGATAATGAAAGCATGGAATTTCATCTTGATTGGTATTTGGTCCTAAAATGATTCAGAACAATGCAAAGAGTATTAGATAAACAATAAAAACTGATAGTAGTCTGCTACAAGGAAATGTGATGCATACTACATCCATGTCACAAAACCCACGTCAATGTTTAAGACATGTAATCATATAATGAGCTGAAACTACTTGAAACTTTCAAACACTCCCATTCCAAAGCAACGCACCATCATCCATAAACGAGAATAAAAGAAATGTAAAACAACATCTTGCTCTGTCCGCTCAATGGTTTCAACAAGACAAAATCAAAACATTGCAATGCAGCCACATCTATTGGAGCCAAACCTGGTTTTAATGATTACTCCAAACTTACAGGTTATTGAGAGTTCAGCACTGTAATCTTTCACTTTTACTTTGGTCGAACAATGAAACTGATTTTATGAGAGCTGATTTTGATTCATTGAGAAGCAGAAGCAGTTACTATGATTTGACACGAGGTGAAATGAAAGATGTTTTCGTTTGGTTTGATGTTTGATGTGAGGAATGACGTGAGAATTGGTTGATGGAATGCTCATCAAACGAGCAATAAAATATAATTATATTTTCTTCATCTGACAAATCCTTATACTTCTATGAAATAAAAAGAATCTTGAAGAAAAATCCTTTATTTGAGCAGCCCTATTTAACCATCATTGACACCTCGGACACTAAAGATATTATATCGAAAGGTGAACGAATCTTCTTCATCGATGAAGAGAAAGTTTTGATGAGTCTTGAGTCTTGATGGGTGAATGACGCACGCACGGGCTACCACTATATTTTAAAAAGATATCTTCTTTTGTCTTCTTCACCGATTACGAGAAACACACACTACGAAGGATCGTGTTGAGATATGTGTTTAGAAGTAGCAGAGTAAGTTTGTGTGTGCAGACGGACGGCACGTTGTTACACGTGTCA
>JALLAY010001091.1:0-11509 GCA_036939635.1 Cyclotella baltica
TTTCGCACGGATAGGGACGAATATGGCTCTGTGGCAGGATGGAACACGGATGGCTTTGAGCATCATAATCACTTTGCTATTATGGCGTTCATGCTGGAATATTACCAAGAGAGCATTTATACAACTTTGAATAGGCTTGGTTCAAAGTTACAAGACTTCGAACCAAATGAAGATGAAAAGAATTTCTTTCTCAACCGCGATGCCGTTAAATTCTTAGCCAAAAAGACTCCATGCCATTGTTTAGATTCACTTTACAATCGAATGAAAGGTGCACCAAAAATTGGAAGGTGTGGGTTATGTTCAAAAATAATGACGAAGTCATCGTTTCTCGTGTGTGCACAATGTAAAAATATCAAGTACTGCTCAAAGCAATGTCAGGTATGTTCGCGAAAGAAAAATACAAAATGTTTGATCTGTTTCACATTCCTCACCAAAACATCTATTTTGCCTAACTCAATTCTGCCATGATAGAAAAATGATTGGGAAAGGCACAAACCAGCTTGCCTCGGCGAACATTCTCGTGATTTAATAACCTATGGTGTGACTATTCCTGATGGCGTCACTTTGGCGGATGTGGGGAGGAAATTTGCCTTATGCATAGAAATCGAAAAAAAGAGTTGTGCATGATTTTGCCTTCTTTAGATCCTTTTGAATGCAGTGCAATTTTGTAGCCAAGTCTGGTTTGGAACCAATTGTGATGCAACTTACTGTAAATCGAACTCTGTTCACTTCTGAACCAATCTTCATAGAAAAATTAGGCATATTGTGCGGAAATAATAATGATACATGATTACTCTGATATTGTATCTAATTCAATGAACGACATCTCCTCATAGAAAAATTAAGCATATTGTATGAAATAATTAAGTTTTGCTATGATAACTCAGCTCTTGTATTCACCCCACTTACCACTTACAGACTGTGCTAGACTGAGGAATGAGGTAATAACCACATCATGGTGTAGATGTACACGAATAGGAAAAGTGACTAGTACTTATAAGCTATATCTATAACCCCCCCACGTTCCGATGATCGAATAGAATCGGAGCGTAACAAATAATAAAATGAAATACAAGATAGAATATTGATTCCCCAAATAGATGAGCATAAGTACTGAAGGAACAGTAAAGTATGCACAGTCATAACCAGTTATGTGGACTGGTAGTATTCCCAAATAATATCCCAGTTTGCAGAAGTGTAGGCGGCACGTGCTGTGATGGTACGTTGTGACGGTGGCTTTGTGTCGGACTGTTTTGGAGCAGAGAATATTCGGACGAAGTCATTGTACCGTGGAGAGTACGTAGGTGGTACATGTCCCATATAATAGTCTTTGTGTCGGTAGAAAAGAATACGGGGCAGGGGCTTCGTGAAGTGGTCGGACATATTGAGGGAAGTGTCAATACGAGAGAGAACAATTAAATCCCGTTCGACCCATTCTTGAATGGAATAATACTTGATGTCAATGTGTCGAGATCTTGAGGTAGGCTTGCCTGCATTGGCCATTGCCGTTGCACCATCATTATCTTCGTACATCATCGTGGCGGCATACTGTGGTACTCCAAGATCCCATAAGATGCTTCGAATGTACAACGTCATACGTCCAGCAGCAGATGCCAGCATAAACTCAGCTTCAGTGGAAGAGCCTGCAACCGTTGGCCATAACTGCGATTTGTAGGCGATGGGTCCACCTGCCATTCGTACAAGAATCCCACCAAAGGAACGACGTGTCAAGAGGCAATCACCCCAACTGGAATCCATCCAAGTCTTAGGTGTTCTGGGGTCATCAGATGGGCGGCCCTCCAACTTTATGTCGTGTGGAGTGCTGTGAACCACAGGTAAAGGGTCGTCTGGCAGATCCATATTGGGTTCTGTCCTCCAGAAATAAATGCCGTCGGAAATGGTGGCTGCAGCATACCGAAGGATACTCTTGAGTGCCAAATAATGGGTCTCCGAAGGAAATGCACTGCCTTGTGCAACCTTGACCACGGCTTGAGAAAAATCCGGTCGGCAGGTGACCATAGGCCAAATGAGTTCACCCATAGCTTTACGGAATCCAAATTTCATCCGTTTCTTGAGAGCTTCTTGAGCCTTGGGGTCCTTGTCGCCTTGAGCAGCATAAAGACGCTTGAGAAAAGATTCGTTGGTTCCCAAAGGTGTTGGGTGTTGTGTGGTGGGTGTATCCAACCAGTCTTTGAGATACGGTTGTAGTGCCTTGGTTAAGTAGGTCTCCACAGAGAGCTTGATGTACCATCGAGATTGGTGGATGTCAATACCGTTGTAGAGTGTGATAAGGCCTTGGCGTTTGATGGGGATTTGAAGTTTCTCGTCAATGGCGTCCCAAAGAATATTGGCAATTCTCTCAGATGGAGCAGCAACACCAAAATCATCAACCTGTCTTTTGAATAAGACCCGAGTGTTGTCAACGAGACCAGCATATAGGCATGGCTCATGGATGGTCGGAACGAGGCCGAGAGCTCTCAATATTTTATCAATATGTTTCTCCCAAAGTCGAGGAGACTCCGGATGACCTTGCATTGCTGCTAGAACAGGAATAACCCAGCCTTTTGGAATGTCAGGGCGGCCCTTAGATTTCCACCATGCACGGAATGCCTTATCAGGGCGTATGTAAAAGCCTTGACGTGGAGGAGGGGCTTCACCAAAAGCATTAGATACGTCAGATCCAAAAACTAAAAGGTTTTCGACAGCAGCAATGGCGTAGAAGATCCTAGAGCCAGTCTGATCGATACTATTAGCGTAGGTGTGGTCCAGCACACGAACCTGTCCGCCACGGGTGGATCCGTCGCAAGTGCACCTAGCCTTCTTACGTTTGTCCAGAACCTTTTCGACGTATGTCCAAATAAGGTTGAAGACAGCATCCTGAGATTGAACCGGACATGGTGCACCAAACATATGTTGACGTTCATACTGATCAAGTTGTAGAAATTCAGAATCCTGCCATTCAGGCCAATCGTCTTGTTCCAATAGCTTGCGTCTTGTCAGTTTATGGGCAGCCGTAACGCAGTTGTGAACACCGCCTTCATCGACGACATCATAGAAGTTCTTGGGTAGTTTGGAGAACCAAGCTTCAAATTCCTCCTGAGACATGATGAAAATATCCTGGAAATCATATCGACGATGAAGCTGATCCACATTTATCTGTGGGATGCCCGTTTCCACTAAGCCATCCTTCAATTCACTATGTGCAAGAAGGAGAGTACAAGATCGTAGTCCATCAGTGTGAAGTCGTCTGAATACACATTCAAGCTCGGATACTGTAGACACAGGTGTATCGGCGACAGAAATAAGATGTGCATTGCGTAATCGTGAGCGCCATGCTCGAATACGTGCGCCAGGAGTGCTACGAAGCATGTCTCGTAAGAAGAGTTTCCCATTCTTTTCTTCACAAATAAGACCAGCTGTTGTGGAGTGTTGGAGACGAAGCAATCGGAGATCAAGAACCTCTTCAAAAGCATTGCGGTAGTGGGAAGGAGAGAGGTAGACCATCTCGAGATCCTTACGAGAGATGTCATGTTGGCGCACGAGTTCATGATCTAGTGACTCTTTAACCGTAGTTCTAGCAGCTGCAGCAGTAGAGGGAGTGGCCGTGGTTGGAATGGAAGAGAGACGAAAAGGTAGTGGTTGTTGTTTAGCTTTGGATGGGACAGGGGAGGCCGGAGTAAGTGGCTTTGGTGGATAGGCAGCCGGAGAAGGTGGAGATGGTTGTATCTCAGTGGGAGGAGGCTCGAGACCCAAGTCGTAGAGCATCTGGGCGAAAGGAGGTCGGCTCTTCTGTAAGTACCACGCCTCATCAAAAATAGCATGGTGGGAGGTTTTAACAATCCTGGAATTGACGTCAATGTACCGGATATTTGCGTCGGTAGACGTATATCCAAGGAAGATGCCTGTAAATGAGTGTCGGTCAAGTTTAGAACGTCTCTTGCCCGTTCGTTTGACACATACACGGGAGCCGAAGACCCGAAGATTGCGCAAATCAGGTTTGAAACCATACCACGCCTGAAATGGGGTCAATTGTGTAGCTCGATGCACTCGACGATTGTGTAGATAAGCAGCATGAACGAGTGCCACAGACCAGTATTTAGCAGATAACCCAGCACCATAAAGCAGAACCCTAACTGTGACACCGAATGTGTCATTCCACTTCTCAGCTCCTTTATTTTGATCCGGACTATCAGCTCCAGTGGGTTCAACATCATATTTAGCCAGAGCCATCTTAGTCACAAACTCCTGACAGTTAGCCAACTCTCCTCCCTGATCACAACGAATAACACCCCCGGATGCAGATCCATTAGCCTGAAGGAAATGCTCCACGATTGCAATGGGTGGCTCTTTCGATTTGCATAGAAAGATCCATGTGTATTTCGTAAATTCATCCACTATCAACAGATAAGAGTTATAACCATCAAATGACGTTACCACACGGTCACGCTTTGGATCAGGGCGTGAGAAATCGTCAGTAGACGCTCGTAGGAAGCCAAAGTCCATGTAGAAGCGCTGACGCTGTTCAGATGCACGTGAGGGGTGGCGTCCCTTAAGAGGTGCACGTTTACGAACCCGAGCCTGGTTGTATGAATCATAGCTGGCAAAAGGGTGAGGGTAGAAACGTGCAGGTGTACCGTCCGTGGCTTGGGGCAGCATATGGAGTTGCCACTCGTCACAATGGCCTAATCGAGCCTGCCAAAGATCTGCTTCGAGTTGGCGACGGCGTTGCTTGTCAAGTGACGAATCGTCGGAGACGGAACTGGAGTTGGATGAAGGTTGAGCTGGAAGATGGACATTGTCGATGGCAATGGCAGAGGTGGTTGTGTAGTAGAGACCATCTCTGAAATCCAGTCGTAGAGAAATGGCGACAGAATTATCTGGGTGGAAAAATTGGATAAGACCAGGAGTATTGCCGGTACCGCCCTGCTGCACCCAACGTGTTAAGATACCGTTGCTAGAGTCACAGATAGCTTGAGGTGATAACAGACAGTCACTGGCATGTGGATTGTAAAACATAGGTGTATAGAAAACAGATCCATCTGCCATAGGGAGAGGGAAGTCACCGCGGTGGGTACATCGGGATGTTGAACCGTTTTCCACAGCTGCCATGTTGATTGTAAATGGT
Organism: Cyclotella baltica; assembly: GCA_036939635.1. NCBI lineage: Eukaryota > Bacillariophyta > Thalassiosirophyceae > Thalassiosirales > Thalassiosiraceae > Cyclotella > Cyclotella baltica. The sequence goes on from JALLAY010001091.1 coordinate 5,126, forward strand.
TCAATGGGTTGTACGTTCACCAGAACATCAAGTGAATTGCACATATTAAAATTAGCTCCACTGTCCATCAGTTCACCCCCGTGGTGTGCAGCCATGCCCACTAACTGAGCTGTAGTCTCAATACACGTAACAGCGGCATATGTAAAAGATGCAGCAGAATCCCAGCTGCAAATAGACATATCATCACTGACGTCTGAGATTGTAACAGATGCCGTTGGAGGTGCACTAGGGCGGGCATCTAATGGGAATGACTCCTGAAAGTGTGGGCGAAAGTAATCAAAATCGTTGAACTCGTTTGTATCAAGCGGCTGGTCCCAGTATGACATGAGGGATCCTGGTGGCGGAGGGCCTAGCTGTTCAGCCCAACGATCCTCACCCAAGTAGTCCATAGATGAACCAGAAGAGATGGTAGAAGTATCATCGTTGTCGAAAAGAAAATCTCCGCGGCCGGTGTATGAAACGGTGAAGTCACTGGAATGATCAGAAAAACTCGAGAGTGAAGGAACATACGTAGATGGAGATGTTGTTGCTAGACTCGTGGTAGAAGAAGAAGAATCAGAGCTATAATCCCGCCGGTAGGGTAGAATGTCGGAGCCATTGTCACTGGATGAAATAGACGCTGTAGACTGTTGGTAGAGACGAGGAATGCCTAGAGATGGAATGGAAGAGTCGGAATCGTCTGCATGTGGAGGTGGCTGGGCATGGCGGTGGTGTGGGGCTGGTGGTGGCAAAGAGATGGAAGAGGCCGAACTCTCATCAGACGAAACGGATCGTTGGCAAAGGGTAGGCAAGTCCCCGTCAGAGTCAGAATCGCTGTTGTCAAAGCCCTGTATGGAAGAAGATGGTGATGGGATAGACTGAATGTCATCTAAGGTGTCAGAGTTCGAAGAGGAACTCGTCATGAACGATGACAAAGGAGGTGGTTCCGCCGGCGGGCGGGGCCTAGGTGGATTAATGAGCGTGGCATCGGTTGCAAGACGGAGTGACTGAATTGTCCGTTGCATTTGATGGCGAAGAAGATAAGCCTTCCATTCTCCAGCAATTTTATTAACCTGAGCAACCCATGGAGAGGAGTTACAAGCTGGTAAAGTTGCCGAATCAGTAGAGTGGCCAGACGAAGGTAGATGGGGTTGTGGGGTTACCGAACCAGGAAGCAAGGGTTGTTGGTTTTGTGAAGGAGGCTGTGAGGGTGACACAACGGGTCACTGAGACCCAGCTGCCGTCTGAACATCATCAGCGGCGGCCTGTGTGTCATCCGATCCATCCTGACCTACCCACGACTCCCAGTCGAAACGATCTGCAATCTGTTGTGGAGTAAGCCCTGTCTGTCCACAATACGAATCCAAGAGAGTGGAAAAAGTTGCATTAGCCCGACGTGATGGCCTTGAAGGAAAACGTTGGTTATAAGCCTGTTCAATTTGAGAAAGAATATCACCACCAAGATTTCGTTTAACAAAACGTTCCACACGTAACCATCTCGCCACCTTCCAGCAAGTTGTCGCATCATGGTTCTCCCCACATGCATCACAGATTGCCCTGTCGCTGTGATCTGTAGTGCTGCCGGTGGAGCTATCCGAACGAGAGTTGCGACGAGGAGGAGGTCGACGGTCGCGAGAGTCACCCCGAAATTGACGGCGAGAGTCACGGTTGCCTGGGCGCGAGCGAGGTGGTGGGCGAGAACGTCTAGTGTCCATGGTAGCATTGGCACGAGGATTGGCGGTGCGGCTACGAGGCTCAACATACGTAGACAGATTCATTGTCGAAGGAACAGGTGTGGTGGACTTAATGAGAGTGGATGCCAGTCCATCAATAGTGAGGTGGGTTGGCAAACACCCAGGAGGCTCAAATTCCAAATCCTCTGCAGTACGGGAGTTGTTGTAATTGGTGATACTTGTTTCCAAACTAACAACCGAAGGGCTCAAAGATTCCTCAACAATACCCGCTAGAAATGCCCTACTTTGAACCATGTCTGAGCTGTAGATAAATTGAAGAGCTTGTAGGCGGTAGTAGAGTTTGTAGAGTTTTGCGAAATGAGACACATCCCGAATTTCATTCCAAATCGGAGGGGCTGCAGCAACTGCTGGGCTGAAACCTGGTACAAACTGACTCAACAACCCATAAAGCCAACGATACCCGTCTAGAGTACAACCTGCTGAGGTGTCATCACACATCTTCACAACCGGATCACTGATGGGAAGTAAATTCTCCAAGATATCATGTAGCACCCGAGCCATTGACAAATATTTCTCCTCCCCTATGCCTGGCAATGGCAAACCGACGTACTTCCAGCCAAGGATAATTGCATCAAAGGGCACAAGTGCAATCTTGTAGGATTTCATATCAGAGACTAGATGATCGTAGAAATCAACCCAACTCTCAATGGATAAGCTCTCCAGAGCATGCAAATTGTCTTTGTCTTTGACCTTGAAAGACGGTTCCGTCCAGTTCGTAACTACCTTATTGAGCAAATTACAAATCTCACCGTAGAAGAGAGGATTAAACCCAAGGTCATTGAAGCGTTCAGAAGTAATGCCATCAGTATAACCCTTCTGTCCACCAAGGTATAAAGAGTGGGCATGTGACAGTTTGGCATTAAGCTCATTGAGTGGTGACCATTGGCGTCGTACTGCAGGAGCGTACGGGTTAGCGATGTGGCGTCGTGGAGTCATGATATTGGGAGAGACCATGTTGGTAGATTTCATAGCTGGAGTAGATACCGTGTCAGATGCAGTAGTGGAGGCTGGTTGAGCTGCGCCCGAAACCTGATGCAGGTCCTGGTTGACTGGAGCTCCAATACTCTGATTGTTAGGAGTGGAAACTGGAACCGAGGTAGCAGCATCTAAGGGAGCCCCCGAACGGTTAGAGGTTGGAAGGGTGGATTGGGTGTTGTCAACATGAGCCGGTGCTTGACCAGAACGGCCACGGTGTGGATTTGAACGACGATGGTGAGTACGGTGCCTGCGACCAGAGAATCCCCCACGAGCACTGAAGGAGCCACGAGAAACATCATAATCGTCATCACTGTCAGCAACATTGTGGGTAGTAGGTGGATCCCGGGTGGCTGGCAACTTACGTTGTCCACGTCTTTGTGAGTCCATCGGTGGATCAACGGGGTTAGAAAGGTGTGTGGAAGTGGATTGGGATTCATTATCGTCGGCAGTTGAAGACAAAGTAGGAGCGGTAGGTAAGTCCATTGGTTGAAGCCGAAGATTGGAAGGGCGGTGGAGGGAAACAAAAGAAATAGGCTGGACCTCCTCGTCTTCCAATGGAGAGTCTAAAGCATGCACAATATTGTTGATCGACAATTCCTGGTGCTGAACTGCACGTGAAATGGATGAGATGTTGTCAATGATGGATGTGGTAGCCTCTCGAATTAAATCGAGCACAATCTGTTGATTAGGGTGGTGTGATCCACGGCTTTCATTGTTGAGTGCCTCACGAGCCGTACGTTCCACACCAGAAAAACGTGTAACCATATTGGTTTGAAGAGTGGTGAGCTCACGTTTGAAGGTGTCACGTAAATCGGTAATCCACGATGCTAACAACAGCTTTTGCTCCTCAAGCAATTGTTGCATTTCTCCAACAGTAACGGTTCCCCCCGGTGCTCGAGTCTCAAATCGAACCGTAGCAGGAAAATCGTTGACCCGGCGTGTCCCCCCCGGTTGTAAATTGCGAATATTAGTGCTCCCCCCGACCAATACGCTGTCCTCTGGCTCTCGCTGTTGACGTACCCCCCCACGATGAGAATCGGGGTGGATCGAGTCATCCCCCGCGTCGGATGGTGGATCAGTCGGCCCGGTCGATCCATGTGCATTCGCTGACGATTCGTCTTCCTCGTTGCGAGCTGCTGGAGGATTGTCGTCCTCGTTGCGCGATGAATCAATATTAGGGGCTGGTGGCGGATCCGCCTCAGTGGGGTGGACGTTACCTGCTTCAAAAGTAGCCGCTTCTTCCATCGCGTTTGCTTCACGAACGGCGATAGCGTTCTGTCGATGGGCGAGAAGGATGGCGTGAAGGCTGTTCTTCCTGATAGTGGGGTTGTGGGGAATCTCGTAGTGGAAGAGAAGGCGAGAGATTTGTTTCTTTGTCAGCGCCGATTGACTGAATTCGGCGTCTGTGATCCGATGAATGGATTTACGGAGGAGAGTTTGAAACTCTTCTTCGGTGGTTGTCATGAGGACGAGGCGTAGAGGCTTGTTCCGGAGTATCGACGGAGTGAGCAGTGATTGAAATCGGGGTCAATTCCGGGATATCGACGGAATTGAAGCCGACCGCAACAGACGGAGACAACAGAGAGGATATCGATAACTGTTGTTGGAGAAGTGTTGAAAATTTAATTAATGCAGTCAGAGGATCGCATTGTAGCGAATAACCTTACAGACTGTGCTAGACTAATGTCATGGTACAAATGTAGGATAGGAAAAGTGACTAGTACTTAGGCTATATCTATAACCCCCCCACGCTTCGATGATCAAAGATGAATTGAAGCGGAACAAAATAAAATAAACAAATAACATGAAATGAAATTCCCCAAATAGATGAGCATAAGTACTGAACAACGAATCAATCAGTAATGTATGCACAGTCATTTTTGATAATACTCCCATATAATATCCCAATTAGCAGAAGTGTACGCAGCACGAGCAGCAATAGTTTGTTGCGATGGCTGACGGGTGGTTGTGGTCTGTGGTTGTATGGAGAATACTCGGATAAAGTCATTGTACCGTGGCAAATAGGTTGGTGGGACATGTCCCATGTAGTAGTCACGATGCCGGTAAAAGAGTATTCTTGGTAGGGGCTTGGTGAAATGATCAGACATATTCAGGGATGTGTCAATACGGCTATAACAACAACCAGGTCCCGTTCAACCCATTCTTGGATAGAATAATATTTGATGTCAATGTGGCGGGAACGGGAGGTTGGTTTTCCAGCGTTAGCCATGGCCATAGCACCATTGTTGTCCTCATACATCATTGTGGCTGCATATTGCGGTACCCCGAGGTCCCATAAGATGCTCTGAATGTACAAAGTCATGCGTCCTGCTGCAGAGGCAAGCAAAAATTCAGCTTCAGTGGAGGAGCCTGCTACAGTAGGCCAGAGCTGAGACTTATAAGCAATGGGACCACCAGCCATCCGGACAAGAATACCACCAAACGAGCGTCTTGTGAGAAGACAATCACCCCAGCTGGAGTCCATCCAAGTATTGGGAGTCTTAGGGTCATCAGCAGGTCAACCGGACGCCTTGATGTTGTGTGGTGTGCTGTGGACAGTAGGAAGTGGATCATCAGGTAGGTCCATATTCGGCTCGGTGCGCCAGAAATAGATGCCGTCCTCAATTGTAGCCGCAGCATATCGAAGGATGCTTTTGAGAGCATGATAGTGGGTTTCAGAGGGGAAGGCACTACCCTGAGCGACTTTGACAACAGCCTGTGAGAAATCAGGTCGGCACGTGACCATAGGCCAAATAAGTTCACCCATAGCTTTCCGGAAGCCAAATTTCATCCGTTTCTTGAGAGTCTCTTGAGCCTTGGGGTCCTTGTCACCTTGTGCTGAATAGAGTTTCTTGAGAAAGGTTTCATTGGTCCCTAGAGGCGTTGAGTGCTTAGTCGTTGGTGAGTCAAGCCAATCCGACAAGTATGGTTGGAGGGCTTTGGTGAGATAGGTCTCGACAGAAAGTTTAATATACCAACGTGACTGATGAATGTCAATGCCATTGTAGAGGGTGATGAGTCCTTGACGTTTAATAGGAATTTGAAGTTTCTCATTGATGGCGTCCCAAAGTATATTGGCAATGCGTTCGGAGGGTGCTGCGACTCCAAAATCATCAACTTGTCGTTTGAATAAAACACGTGTGTTGTCAACTAGTCCGGCATAAAGGCAAGGCTCGTGAATAGTGGGTACTAGTCCCAAAGACCGCAAGATTTGGTCAATATGCTTCTCCCATAATCTTGGGGACTCAGGGTGACCTTGCATGGCTGCAAGTACATGTACCACCCAACCTTTGGGGATATCAGGGCGACCTTTAGAACGCCACCATGCACAAAATGCCTTATCGGGACGAATATAAAACCCTTGTCGAGGCGGAGGAGCTTCGCCGAAAGCATTTGAAACATCAGAACCAAAAACTAATAGGTTCTCCACGGCTGCAATGGCGTAGAAAATTCGGGATCCCATTCGGTCAATGCTGTTGGCATATGTATGATCAAGCACTCAAACTTGACCGCCACGGGTAGACCCATCACATGTACACCGAGCCTTCTTGCGTTTATCGAGGACTTTCTCAACGTAGGTCCAAATAAGGTTGAATACAGCCACTTTTTCAATCTCGAGAAAAACATCAAATCGAATTATTACACGCTACTAAAAGCAAAAAATGTACTAATT
>JALLAY010001092.1:0-11530 GCA_036939635.1 Cyclotella baltica
ATTATTTGAATCTGCTTGAGTCCACACAATACAGAAGAAAAGTTAACCAAACAAGTACCGAAACGTTCAGCTTGGATAGATTCATGATCGGAATCTAGTTTTGATTCTGCAGTTGAAGCAGCAGCAGCAACAAACAACTGTGCGACAGGACGATTGACTGGAGTAAGAATGTCTGATTCTAGATCCTGTGTCTGCGTAACAATTTGATTCGGTGACGTTTTACTTTTGCTCTCATTACCAGGCTCAATGTACGATGTCTTTAGGTGTTTTCTAAATGTTTTGGCCTGACCGTCAGACGTAACACTCTTTGGCTTCTTGAACTGAGAATAAAACAATTCCCGAAGATGAATAGCAATAGCAACGTGCTGAAAGCCGGCCATAACAGTGCCGTCTGGGGGATCGTCTGCTGTCTCGACCACAGGTTGGGGGGCGGATCGACCATTGCAGAGTTAGGTTGACTTGATTAATTGATTGGCTGTTGAGGTGTGGTGTTGTTGCTTGAATTTAATTGTTAATGATGGTGTTTCGAACGAGACTCTAGAGAAATTGCTCTTGGATTTTTGATCCTTCAGTAGGGGTATTGCACTTCAGCTGTTAGTGATCTGTTGGGGTAGTTGAAAATTGCACTTGAAGTTTAAGTCCTCTGTAGTTGGGTGCGTGGATGTGGCACATTGTGGCATCTGGTCAGTCTGTCTTCTGACGTGTACATGCTCTCGAACATTACGATAAGGTACGTGGTGCATTGCGTGCCAGGTTGTTCATTTGTGACATGAATCTTCTTTTACTTTTACCTTGATTTAACGCACCGCCGTTAGAGGCGTTTTCTCAATACGTCAGTCGTTGTTAGACACTTATGGTATCATTCACTAGTGTGGCGAGGAGAAGACATTATTCACCAACATCAACTTATCCCCACACGTCATTTAATTCCAAGTTTGAGTAACGAACCAGATTCTTTGAGATTCTTCAATGTTCCGCCAAGCTCCGCAACCAATGAGAAGACTACCTAATTTTCCGATTCAAATTCATCGATGTGCGACAAAGAAGCTCCTCCATCCACGCGGAGTTTACGGAAGAACATCGAGATGACTCAGAATTCACAGGATCTTGATGCTCTTGAAGCATATCTTTTTTCTGTGCATTCTTCATTACAGCATGCAGATGACGGCCTATCACATCATCTCGATCGAACCTGATCCCAGTTTGCTCAAACCCTCAAACCGACAGCAGGCCAAACTATCATAATTGATTTCTACAGAACAAACCTCGCTTATACAACACCAGAGAACCATTTCCATTGGTAATGCCGCGAGACTGAACCAATTGTTAACAGCGGCGAGTGAGATTGGAAAAGTTAGGAGAAGATCCCAACATCATCTACGGAAAAAAAACATGATCAAACTCCATCATCTCTTACAGCAAGAACACGATCTCCAACCGTCAGGTGCACCGGTATTTGAGAACAATCCATGGCGTGAAAAGGTTATTCAATGGTGGTTCGCCGTTGTGTCGGCACTGGGCAAACATCAGCCAGTCGGTGTTTATCACCCGTTTGATCGTGCTACCGTTCATGTCACTACAGCCTTGATGGACAACTATTTGGCATCACTCTCATGTAAACGTAGTGCACGATTCCGATGCGATCGAGTTGCATATCAGGTGCTTGCCACTTCATGTCTGTTGTTAGGGATGCGTCTCGCCAATCGCCATCAGAACAACGAGACCACGAAGCAATTGGATGCCAATGAACCTAAGGTTCAATGCGAAATGAAGCGTACGAGGAAGCATCATCAAGACATGCATCAGCATGGAGACCTCGAAATTCCTAATGTCCGTGCCATCCTTCGTATTAGCGCTGCTTCCAAGTCAATTCTAGAGGCAGACGTTCTTGCCATGGTTCGTGAGATTGCTATGTCTCGTGTCTTCCCTCGATCCCACTCTGTTACGGCGTTGGATTTCATTCAAGCATTCGCCGCTAGAAACTCTACTGGTCCCTCTACAAGTTCTAATGGAAGTGTTCTTGTGTTGGAACCAAGCCAGGAGCGAAATGCCAGACTTTTGGCAGACGTAGGTTTAGTGTGCTCAAGGTGCCGTCCCAGTATTGTAGCTTGTGCTGCCATGACAGTTGTCATGCTCAAATCTGTACCCGAGGAAGACAAGAACGCTGTTCGCCAACTTGTCTTTGAGTCAGTTTTTGGAGAATGCAATGAGGCTAGGGAGTCAGTTCGAGATTTGGAAAAGCGTTTACTTCGAGCAGCTACAGCAGTTCCACGCAATGGCCATCTCGTGGCTCGCCAAACTCCTCTCGCTGCCCATGTTATTCCTCAAGAAGAGTGATCTGACTAGCAAAGAGAAACATCGTCAACGCTGCAAGAATCCTTGACTCAAAGTTGGGTGTTGCAGTAACCACCAGGTTCAGGGTCATCAGAACTTCATATGTCAATTTCAGTACAGATTTCCCTTCCAGTCCAATGCACAGAAGAACAAGACACGCAAAATACACTTGTTAGGACATGACCACCATCCCTTCCATCATTCGTTCCTTCAATTTTGAAAATATAAGAAGGTAATGATGGAAAAAAAGTGCAATACTAATTATTGCCTACGCTATTATTAGGTGCTATCATGATGGTGTGAAAAAGGAAATATAGTTCACACTTGATAGCAGAATTCACCGATATGATCCAAGAACAAGCATAGAAAATATTGATGTTATGGATGTAGGAGCTCCACACATGTCACATTTTGAGCTCTGTATGTGTACTCTAATGTTATTAAGTTGTTGTTTATTTTGTCCAGCAACAGAAAATAATTTTTTATGATTTCTTTGTAATAAACCTTCCACTTAAAATCTAATTTGATTGTCTGCATCTTTCAGAAGCTCTTGGATCTTCTTTGTTGGGAATACCTGTGGATTGAAAAGCCATTCAGACATGAATAATTCATTAATTTTTGTCGAATTATTATTAGCATCTAGGTAGCTTTCCAGACCAATGGAAAGTCACTTTCGGGCAACTCCATGTCATTCAAGTCTACACTATCATTTTGAGGAATATAACTACTCCACAGTCTACTTTTGCGAGCATCATTTGTAAACCGAACATGCCCAGGAACAAAATGCAGCCCCAATCCTCTCCTGGGTCTAACGCTCGAACAATTCTTACCAGAACCATGCCACGTCTTACCATGATGTATTGAGAGTCCACCGGCCTTCATACCTGCAGTAGATGAAATTTCTAAACTCTTCTCTGGGTCCTCAATTCCTTCTCTCTGAGCAGCTGAATATAGTAAGTTTTTGCCATTATCGGATTGAAAGAAACTAGAGGAAGAGCCGACACGACCATCACCCCATTTATGGGAGTGCTTTACATATTCTAGTGGACCCAGTTCAGGATCCATGTCATCCAATGCTACCCAAACTGTAATGACATCATCTGGCTAATTAAATTGAAATTCGCGTAAGATAAGAAGTTAGATAATCGTGGCGTTAGTTGACTATGTATTCCACTCACCGTAAACATAAAATAAGGAGAGTCACGATGGAATACTAAAGGCGGTGCTCCTGGGGGCCTGGTTGGCCACATATCGAATATAATTATTCAGGAATTGCTTTCACTTAGAATCTGAAATGAGATGGAACAACTCACTTTGCCCAAACCTGATCTTGTGCCAATCTCACACTGTCCCATCCTGCCAAAAGACCCACAATTCTGCCAATTTCCATACAAGTAGCGAGGTCTCTAAATAATTGGTCGCACTTATGAATATTAATGATTTGTATAACTTTCTTTTTCGAATTATGTGGCCGAAACCCCAGCGGTGCACTGGTGTCTTTCTCATCAAAATTGTCAGTCAAGATCTTGGGCATTTTGTCTGGCGGGATGCCACGATCAAATCTCCCTCGTAATACATGTTCGAGACGAATTTGTAGACGGGAAATGAAGATCGAGTCAATGGCGTTGTGCAAAAGGACAAAGCCATCGTTTTCAAAGGCCTGTTTCAAGATCGGGCCCCGTTGTAAAGTTGTTGTTGTGTGGTTAGAAGGGTTGTCAATATCGAGTTCTGGCATTTTACTACATCAGAGGTCGAGTTGCTGCATACATCTGTGTTTTACCGGAGGTTGCTGTTGTCCGTCAAGAGTCGAGAGTCTTCATGGTCTCACAAGAGGTCTCGCTGTCTCAATGGCTCATGGTCGGTCGGTGGACGACGACCGACGACTGCCAACTGCAACAAACCACCTTTTCTCACAAATCCCCAATTTTTAGTCCTAATTTTTTGTGACAAATTGTGAGAATCTCACAATTCCTTAGAAGTTTCTCACAAAATCACAAATATCTCATCACACCAAATCACACAATCCTTTTGTGGGTCTCAAAAAACTTGTGAGAAATTTGAGAGTCCAGCCACCACAGCCGTCATACGGCAGCGGATCCACATGGCTACAACAACAAGCAGGACCAAACAATGGTGTTGGTAACATACCTGTCAACTTCAACAATGTGGCCGGATGTATCATACCTAGGTTTTAGAAGACTGCTCTCAGAAACAACGGGAAGAGAAAGGGTGGATGTAGTGATTCTCTATGTTCACCAACCATCACCGTTGCCCCTGTCTCGGCTGAAACAGAGATGAGGAGTACAGCAACCGAGAGAGCGTTGAACTGCCTTTGGCTACAGACATCACAAACCGCAATAAGATCTAAAATCTAAATACTAAAGTACAGAGATTATTGTTCTACATGTAGTTAATTGGTAATCTGGCTTTAATCAAAGAAACAATAATTAATACTATTGTATTTAAATCGGTGCATTATTGACTCTATTTACTTCATTTGTTTGCATTTGTTCAATTGATTTACTTAGATCCTTAGATTGTCTTGTCTCTTTTGTGCTTTCTGATGGGTTTGTGATATGACAATTGTTTTCTCACAAAAGATTAATAATTTTGTTAGAATCACACAAAAAATGTTTCTCACAAATAAATTGTGAGACATAATTTGTTTGTAAGTCTAACAATTTTTGCGAACTCTAAATTTCTCACATTGTTTAGTGAGTTGAATTCTGAGAACAATTAACAATTGTAATTCAAATCTTAATTTGTAGTTCACTGGATGAACAACCAAATAAATTGGTTGCAAGAGAAAGTTCTGTTTGTTGCTGCAACCTCTTCTCCTGCAACCATAAGATAATAGGCCTATAGCAAACCACCATTCTTGTTAAGTCCATATTTAGTTGTGTGATTTCTGTGAATCTGTTTTTTGTTGAATGAATAGCCTTTTGCTTCTCTCACAAAATTCTTAGACATTTTTGCAAGAAAAAGTTTTCTCACATTTTTTTATATTTATTCTCTAAACATTGTGAAATCTAGGAGAATCTCAAAACTTTTGGGAATACTACAAATTTCAAGTCTTTTGCAACAAATCGGGCCGTTTCACCCATTTCCCAATTGTGCTCAAGGTTTTTGAATTCCAAAACTGGGCTTTTTTACTATGAGTCTATTTTAAAACCTATCACTGCCAGCGCCCAATTTTGAAAATCAAAAACCTTTCGCTCAATTCTGAAATTGGCCGAGTGTTTCAAAAGACTTGAAATTTGTAGTATCTCAAAATCACAAATCTCTTCTCACATTCATTGAATTCATTCATGCTTTGTTAGGGAGTTGTAAGAAGGTGATATATTTCACACAATCGGGGGGCAAGTTAAAGATAATTTCATTCTTAGTACCCCCTAGAGGCCTATTGTGGCCACTTCTAGCACCCTTGTTGTAGAAGTAGAAACACTCCCTGACCTAGTAAATGCATGAGATCAGCAATTAAACTTGTATTCTTTCCCAATTTAGAGAGTGATTGAGCACACGATCTGTGCACAAATTGATGTCAAGTAGTAGAAAGTCAGAATGTGGTGAGAAGAATACTGATGATTATACAAGTGGGGACGAATTCATTGGCGGAGACATTACCACCCACCCCACCACACCATCTGAGGAGCCATTGTTCAGCAATGAAATTTTCTTTAATTTGCACCCGCCTAAAATTCAATGATTTCATGAAATTGACCTTTTTTGTGCGATCCCACAATTTTTGTGTTTCCGATTTTTATGTGATCTCACAAACCTCTCACCATCTTCAGTTGAAAAATCAAGAAATGATACAAATTCTGTACTTGATCCATATTCAATAGAGTACTTCACAAACATCCGAATTTATTGGTCCTGGAAGAGCATAATCAGTCTGCTGTTGAAGATGGGGCAATTTTGACAAGAATAGAAGGACAAAAAAGAAGAAAGAAGAGAAGAAAAACTAACCCCCTCACTCTCCACGGACCAACTGGCGGGGGTAGAAGGGGTGTGGACCACTCTAGGTACAAAACCGAAGAGTTGTTACTTGAAGATAAACATGGCAACAATTACCATTACCAATCTAAATGGTGTTGAAAATTGTTGCAGCACTATAAAATACTTTTCTTTTTAGGATTACATGCTACCTTAGAATTTGAAACTTTCATTGTAGTAGAAGAGTTAGTAGTTTTAATGTTAATTGACTAATGTATCAATTCTGTGTTTCTAAATTGATTAATTAGCACTTGATCTGCTGAAATGAAGCAGAGGGGTTCTGTTTTTATGCTGCTGCTGCTTTGATGTGTAGAGCTGATTTTCATGTGATAAACTCGAACAAGAGAAACACTGCATCATCAATTAATATCCATCAAGGAAACTCCTCTATCCAGACAAAGACAATTAAGAGAAATAGTGTTTTGGTAGCCATTGTCTCCTTAATATATCTAATACAAATTAAATAATGTACTATCTATTCTGCATTATTGGCACAGATGGCTAAGAATTGGGTGTCATGTCGAAACTTAGATATTGAACAAAGTAGCAGGGAGGTGAGTTATGTTTAGGGAGGTTGGTTTAAGACTTATCAATCTACCAAAAGCATGGTAGTCACACATAAAAGATACCAGAACTCTGGAATTACTTCTCTGTTATTCTCATTTGTCATTGCCTGATTTTGTTGTAATAGATTATTAACATAAAACAAAAGAAACACTGGAACTAACAGCTAATTACAATTCACTGAATAAATTGACTGAATAGTCTGGTCATCTTGTATCATGTCTGGAACTGACATGTATCATTATCTTCCTCTCAAGATAGCAACAAGCAAAAATTGTTAGGTTCACCCTAAAAAAGAGTGTCATTGATTTCTCAAGATACAAGCAATTGTTATCCGTTGTTTTATCCATCTCTGAACTCATGTGAAAAGTCAGTGCATAAGTATCAAGCTTCGTAGGCTCTGATAAGCTCTTGTGTAGTATCTCAGATTCCTAAGGCTAGGATCACAAGAAAGGCTTCATCAACTTCACCTGAGATGATGGTCACAAACAGATAAACAGGACCTTAAACTTAGGTTTGCTCAAGCCGTGGCTTTTTGACCCCAAAAAGCCATGGCGAGATGTTGACATTAACTACTAAAATAGTAAAACGCACATTATTGCCCACTAATCGTTAACAACGGCCGTGACTGAAAATGATGGAGCTCTTTTCTCTGTTTTTGGTATAAAATAGATGAACGTAATAGTTCTGGTTGCTATGAGCCCTCTATCTCAATTCAAGGATTTTCTAGTTTTGCCAATTTCTTCGGTCAGTTAAGTTTCGGTTTCATGCTTTTCTTTGCAACCCTTCAGCATCTGTCAGTTACATTTATCAAAGTCTTCTTCTATTTTACATTCTGATTCCGTTATTCAATCACTCCGTTCTAAACATCAATTCTAACTAACTTTCAGGCCATGCTGAAACTGTAGCAAAATTCATCCGTCCAAACAGATTTCATTAGATAGATACAACTTTTCTCTCTCAATTACCTTCTACTCCGCATATCCTGATGTGATATTATAGTCAATTTAATTAGTGCCATATGTGCATACAACAAATGCAAATTATCTCATCCTAATAAACCTAAATAGTACAAACTAAAGAAGTAGAAATACAATCACAATGAAATCAACATTAATTAACACAAATCCAAATCCATTGTGCACCTATCTAAAACTCTCATCACCCACTCTCGTCATTTCCTTTACCACTCTCCAAATCCCTCTCCGCCTTACTCAAAGCCTCATCCATAACCTTCGCAGCACCCATAACCCAATTCTCAAACATACTCCCCGCACTCCGTGAAATACCCTTTGCCTTCAATTCACGATTATACCGTCTTCGTTCTGTGGGATCGGATAATATTTTATACGCTCGGGCTATTTCATTAAATCGTTTCTCGGCGTCTTTGTCGTTGATTCCATTTTGTAAAAGGGCATCGGGGTGGGTTTCTTTGGCTAGTGTTAGGTAGGATTTTTTGATTTCGGAACAGGTTGCGGTGATGTCGCATTGGAGAATATCGTAGAGGGTTTTGGTTTTGAGTGGGGTGATTAGGGATGTTACGTTGGTTCCTGATGTGAATGGATCTTCTTTGGGTAGATTTGGTTGGGGTTCTGATGTTTCTGGTTGAGTTGTTGTTGGTCCGTCGGTTTCCAAGTTGATTGAAAATTCTTCTACTTCTGTTCGAGAAGAAACAAAAAATTGAACGGTACTTTCTGTGCTAGAGACTTGGACATTTTCCTCAATATCTTGCAAGAAGAAGGGTTTTGTTTCAACACCATCTGTTAGCTTTGACGACTTGTCTGTTTCTACTGCAGACTCTTTCACATGCGCTTTTGTTGCTTGCATACGAGCCTTAAACTTCTCAGCAACCATCATTGAAGTATCTACAAGATATTTGGCTTTAAAGTCATCAAATTCTCCAACAGATCCAGAACTTTCATAGCTCAATCTAGCAGCAGCAGCATAATCTACAGGTGATTTGGCCAACTTCATCTCTTGTTGCATTTGCTCTTCTTTAGCAGCTTTTAATTCCTGAGCTACTCGTGCAGCTCCCTCCATGCGATTTTTGTGTTTGGTTGCAACCATGTTGGAAGTGTCTGAAAGGTACTTGATTTTGAATTTGTCAAAATCACCAACTGATCCAGACGCTTTGTATGCTAGTTTGGCGGCAGCATCGTAGTCAATAGAAGATCTCTGCAAAGTTGAATCAGTGCCATCTGATACATTATTTGCATTGGCCTCATTTGCTTTCTCTTGAGCCACTGATGTATTTTCATCCCTCTCCAACACCTTGGCAAACCTCTTCGGATCCTCCATCATCCTCTCTTTAACTCTATCCAAAAACTCTTCACTCGGTGCATCCCAAACAGACTTCTTCTCAACCTCATTATAATAATAAACAAGTCCAGACCTATCATCTAAATAAGCAGTCCATTGCCCATTCCTATAAATCTCAACCTTGTCCTGCTTCAATTCAACCTGTTTCAATCTATCATCAATATCTTGCTGAATTCTATTCAACGAATCCAACTCCTCCCCAATCTTACTAGAAGCACCACTATTCTTACCATTAATAATCTTAACCGTCCCCTCCCGCCTCCATTCCAAATACCTACGATTCTGCTCCTGCAATTCCCTCCTCTTAACAGCTGTTAGTTTAATGTATGGAAAATCCTTGGGACGGTTCCAAGTGGTGGTATTGGAAGCTTCATCGTGGTAGTAAATCATTCCGCGTTTTTCATCAATGAGTGCGATCCATTGACGGTGGGTGGCGAGGATTCCGGAGCGGCGTTTGTCGGTTAGGATTTCTGTGGTGCTTTTTGAGACTGACGCTTCGTTTGTTGAACTTGATGGCTGGGTGTTTGAAGAACCCTTAGACTGCTCATTCAACATTCCATCAGCATCGACAAAGGCATCACCCAACCGCTCTTCAAGATAGCCCCTCAACCTCTCTCTCATTTCCTTCTTCTTCTCTCCGCTCAATTCAACGTTCATTTCGACTCCGTCTGGTAAATCCCACGAAGACTGTCCCGTACGACGATGGAAGTAGTAAATCAATCCCCGTGATTCATCGAGGTAGGCTGACCAATCTCCCGATGTGGCTAGTGGTGAGGGATTCGTGGTGGGGGTGAGGGACTGTTTGTTGGAGGTGGAGTGGAGTGCGTGACATTTGCTCACGTGATGTGAAGGCGTGAGGGGCGGTGTGAAGGCTGAGGAGGAGAGTGCGGTGAGGAGAGGTGAGAGGAGGAGGAGACGGTTGGGTGCTGGTCGTTTCATGGTTGGTTGTTTGGTAGATGAAGAGATGATGTCGGCCGAGCGACAGTTCAATTGCCGATGGCCATCGCCCGCCGTTAGTTGATTGCCGAATCCTTTTTCGAGAAGATGTGAAAGTGATGGGCGGCTACGGGCGATCTGGGCGTTGATGTTAAAGATATGTCAAATTGGTAAATACCTTATGCCGACTATTATTTGAACGATATTCGCTTAGCTATGTGACTAAATTATCTGATTTGCCCACCAAAATGACACTTGATCGCCCGCGCATAAAAAATTTGCGGCCCGCAGTTGCCCGAGGTTGCCCGTTCTCTTCGAGACAAACGTAACAACCGTTGCCGTCCGTTTCTCTTACCATCCCATTAATAGGCCATAAACCAACTCTCCGAACTTACCCTCAAACTTGCGACTTGACAGCCGCCGGCGCCGCTCTCTGATCAAACAACCAGTGTTTGCCCATGCCCGATCGACACGTTGCGTTAAGTACCTATCTGTACCCGATCGATCATAAAATGAGTCGATAATGGAATTGCGTGATGTGAGAGGTCACAAGTATACCTGAAAAATGATTCGATTGATGACATTAAAATGGTGCACCATTGGGGAAACGAATCTCTTTGTCTTTTAGGATAGTTGAGCTCTTTTGTTTCTATGGAGCAAAGGCAGTATGTATGTGTGTCGATCAAAAAGAGCGAATTTATTAAATTCTTAACAAATTCTATCACATGATGGGGTAGACCCAAACCCGTGCGATTGAACCGCCGTCCGTTCCCGTGCGATTAAGATTGTTCAACGATATTCGGTCTTTTCTCTCGACACACAAATGCACTGCCTTTGCTCTGCAGAACTCACTCTCACATTCTCGGTATAGACACTATTCGACAGTTATGACTTCCTTAGCTCTGATCGATGCAACAAAGAACGGGGATAAGGCAGAGGTTTTGAGGCTTCTAAACGAAGGGGCTGACGTCGAGGCAAAGGACAATAATGGGAGGACAGCGTTGCGTCATGCAAGTAGGGAAGGTCATGCTGATGTGGTTGAGATGTTGCTCAATAGGGGGGCTGACATTGAGGCCAAGGACAATCTTGGGTCGACAGCATTGCATTATGCTAGTGGAGGAGGCCATGTTGATGTGATCAAGATGCTGCTCGATAGGGGGGCTGACATTGAGGCCAAGGACAGTGATGGGAGGACAGCTTTGCATGATGCAAGTAGGGAAGGCCATGTTTATGTGGTCAAGATGCTGCTTGATAGGGGTGCTGACATAGAGGCAAAGGGCGATAATGGGCTGACAGCGTTGCATTATGCTAGTTGTAATGGTCATGTTCACATGGGCTATTTCGGAGGAACTTCACCTACGTACGAAGCTACCGTATAACT
>JALLAY010001093.1:0-11524 GCA_036939635.1 Cyclotella baltica
CGCGCGGTGTAAACGCGCAGTAATTTTAGTGTTTAGTAAAAGAGCTGTTCGTGACGATTTCATTCAATTATGACGGAAACAGCCCCGGTAATGAATAGAAAAAATGTTGAAAAAAATCTGGAACATTAGATGATGATGATGATGATGATGAACAGACAAATATTAGGCTGGAGATATAATGGGCTGTACCCATTATCTGATTCCTAATAGAACAAAAGGTATCTTTTGACAAAACCTGGTGCTTATAAACCACAGTCTAGGGTAGTAAAATTGCACCTGTAGGTCATAGAAGCCTTCTCATACATACTACACAACCACCTATTCTTGTCGTGTAGCCTATCATTCAGAATGGATTTGACTCCATTGAACTTGAAACTGCTGGGGTAATACTTGAGATCCTAGTCAAGAAATTGTTCAGGGGTTCCATACTGTGCAACAAGCACCAAAAATATCTTGATCAATTGGTAATTGGCAGAGCACTGGGCAAAGGCAGCATCTTCGCCAAATCACATGGGCATTCTATCAACAAGTGGGTTTGTAGAGGATGCAGAATAAGCAGAAACAATCTTGATGCATGTTGTGTGGATGATGGTATCTAGTGCAGATTGTAGAGTCTTTAAGATACATATGCTCAAATAGGTGGTGACAGCAAGCATAGAGGCCATCTTTGTCCTTCTCATACCTTCGGACCTCTTATGACGTGATGACCCTGTATCTTTTTTCTACAAGATGATTGAGATGACTGCAAGTTATATGAATCAAGTCTTAGGCTATGGTATCAACATCAGCGAAGCCCACTGGAGTCGTTCATCAATGAAGTAAAAAGAAGGACCTGAGGGTGAGGTGAAGTATAATCTACATCACCACGAGATAATTGCGCAAGCAATTGAAAACCCAACGGGAAAACAAAACCACATCTCCATACAGCTGCTTTTAGGTATAACGTATGCTAAGATTGAGTTACCAACCTAGTGAACTCCAATAAACCAAACCTTACTTGTAGTATACTAATGTTCCTTTTCCTATCACCCTTTCCCCAATTGTGTATGTGGTCTATATGGTGCAGACAAGGGATAACATTGATTTTTGCAGTTCTCATCCTGCTGGAGCTGTGATAGGTAGAATGTGAGAGTAGTTGTAGGTAGCAGCTTGTTATAATGTCACCCAGAAAAGGTTTAAGAAAACAGATAGTCATCATCAGAAGTTTGAATTAGGGTAATTGTGAGGGAGTATGGTAATGATACACTTTCTTTGTTATTTTGGGGGATAGTTCATTGAGGTCCAAAGGCTTGCAGTGTAACAAAACATACCATACCTTAATAAAAAATTTGACACAAATTTTGAATTTGTTGGCCAATAATGACTCAATCTTGTTGCAAGAGGGCAGACACATCAATTCTTGGTACTTTTCATAACAGACAATGAACCAATTGGGTAAGTATCAATGAAGCATCCCCTGAGGAATAAGATAAAAACCAGTGAACAAGCCCAAAGCAGAGGGAGGCTTGAGGAAGACAGAATGTGATGACTAGGACTATGATGACAAAAACAAACAGCTAAGGGTTTATCCAAATCTTGTCAGCTGCAGGAGTTCATAGGACCTGACTCTGCATTGAACAAACATGAGTTACCAGTGATTTTTATCACCAACATAGACACAAAGCAAACGAGCAAAATTCAAACACAACAAAAGAGCTAAGCCAGATTGAGATTTTGCAAGGTAAAATGGACCAAGAGATGGCTAGGAAGAAAAATGTTTGTGATCTTAGTAGGAAATGCCAGCCGATGTGCCCTGACACCCAAATGTTGCTGATCCAAATTGCGACATTGTTTCTGAATCTGACATAATCTGGGACTAAGTCATGACTTGTCAATTTTTATGTCCATGTTGATGCCACCAACTAACATCTAACATCAGGACGTGATGTGACAATGACAATTCCTACTAAGCTTGGGATGCTCACTGTTTTAAATATTCTGGGTGTTAAAAGTGCCAAATTCAGATCAAGGGAAATTTCCTAGCTATGCAACAGGGGACAGCTAGAATCAATGATCATAGCTGTCTAACGCACCTGTCATATCTACATATATCGAGAGCATTTAGAAAGAGTTGGCCACATAGTCGGTGATAAAGCCATCTGGGCATTGGTTGGTGACAAATTAAGGAGGGCCTTTGCTGGATCAGGTGTGGTTGGAGATGAAGTTGTTGGGACCTTGGTTGGGGCAGATGTGATCAGAGGGCTGACTGTGGCTGTTGGTGAAATAATTGAGGTATTTGTAGGATCAGAGGTTGTTGGGACCTTGGTTAGGGCAGATGCGATCAGAGCCCTGGTTGCTGCATCAGCGGAAGGAAACAAGGATATAGAATCACCGGGAGGGCAGACAGATACAAAAGCTTAATGGCAGGTAGCTTCATTAAATTTGTGGTCATCTGTATATATTGACAGGAGCCAATATCAACGGCAACTACAAATGTGAGAGTGAAAGAGGGTTGGCAAAAATCTAGTTGTGATCAGAGATCAGAAGCAACAATCTAGATAGTGTACTTGAACCTTTCCTGCCTTCTGTATCCTTGGACTACTGGGACAGTACATTTTGGCTGAAGAAGGAAGTGAAATGTAGAATATCAACTGGGAGATCATCATCAGTTTGGTCAGATGCAAGACAACAAGCTGAGATTGATAAGAATATTTTATGGCTGTTATGTTTACTCTGTTCTACTCCCTGGTCCCTGGGGACATGATCAATGACCCCTGCAGAGTTCTCTAATTGAGAACACACTCATTGTCAACAGTGAGTCTATACAATATCTAGTAACACAATTGAGTTGTGTTAGATGAGGAGAAGCTGAGGCTAAAAAAGCTACCGTACCTGTTAGTAAAAGTGTGTTTTGGTGGAAGCAGACCGAAATGACATCATAGAATGAACACATTGATCTTTTGGCACAAATCCCTCTCCAGACAATAGTGCTGAGTAACTAGAATTATTTAAGCCAAGTGACAATCACTACTTTGGCAATGTTTAATAGCATAAAAGAAGGATCACAAGATTAGCTTTTCTAGCCACCATTTGTATTGTTGGTAGTTGGTAGACATGATTTCAATGAATGTCAGTTGTCAAAGCTAGTTATAAGTTTATGTACAACAAGGATCAATAAACTCTTGTGGGTTGTCAATAGTAGATATCAGTTACAGGTGAATTTACTCAATTACTAACATCCTAATCATAATCATATACTCTCAAATGAACAAACAATCAAGCAAGCTCACAAGAGAGTTGCGATTCTCTACACAATTCTCTTTCAGCAACCAATCAAGGGTTCAAGTGCTAACCCTGAGCTGTTCTCTGTCTCATTCCCAAGTATCACCTGCTGTACTCAGGTCTCAGTGCTCTACATCATACTGACAAAGAAACTATGTTTTATCCAAGCACCCCATCATCATATTCTCCAAGCAATGCCATTAAAGCCGTCCCTTTTCAGCCTCATTACCAAGGCTGATGGATGGGACACAGTGGAAAAAGTTGGCAATTAATTGATTTTGTTCTTTTCATTTTGAAGCAAGCTTGCCTGGATTACTCATTCACCATTTATTATTTGTTAGAATTAGAAGCTTTGTAATATCTTTTAATTCTGATGAATTAATTACTCCAATTTTCACTTGAAAGTACAACTTCCTGTGTTTTTGTTGCACCAAGGATATGATATCAATTTGAGCACTAGTTCTAAATGACGTCCTTCATTTTTTACAATTTGCTTTATATCCAACACATGAGCTTGTAATGATTTGTGAAATATCAACAGAATTATCACTTATGGAGGGACTGAAACCACTTTTCAGGACAGTCAGTGGTGTCATTTTTAATTGTGTGATTGTGTGACGTGGCTTTGGACAGGAGGGATGAATTCAATTCAAGGAGCAACTAAGCCAGAAGCAGAAGCAACTGAGGGGGCATGGCTGAATGTCCACGTTAGTTTGATGATGTCGAAGATACTTTACTTGCCTGTAATAATTACATAGGAATAGGCACTTTACTGCAAAAGATGCCTTATCAAGTAACATGAATGCCGATGGCAAAATTTCACAAATACATCGACGAAAAAGCCAAACGTCCTCTCTCATTCACCGTTCACCATTGTGTCGAGCGGAGGGCACCTGCACCAATCTGATGTCTGTCAACGGATATGAACAATTTTAAACATGACTCTCTCGCGTTACAATAACACATTAAACGGCGTTGGCTTGTAGGTGTTAAATCGCCACCTGAAACGATATTTCTTTCCCATCAGCCAGCCGATTCAATTTATACCTCGGCTGGATTGGCCATCAGTTTCAAAGAGTGTCTACGAGCCGTTTGGATTGACTTTATCATTGATTGAATCAAGTTTTAGTTGAAGGAATCATGAATAGAACGCCTTTTGCACGGCGGTTCGCCTCACGTTTGGCAATTGCCACCCTGGCTGTTATTGGGTTGTTTCATATTGCCGCCGCTCAACAAGTGGCACGCATGAAAGGTCAAGATGATAGGACGCTCAGTGTGGCAGAAGATCTGTTGCTGAGAGCTGGCGGGAAGAAGAAGAATGGTTCTAGTCTAAAAACTAGATCTGGTGGTAGTAAGAAGAAACAGAAGACTAGGTCGAATGGACAGACTGTTTCGAAGAAGAAGAGCCGTGGAGTGGAAAGCGATGGAGACAATGGCACAATGAAACTAAGGCATGGTGGAGGAGGATCAAAAAGGAATAAGAATGGTGGTAAGAATAAAAAGAGAGGGTCTGGTGGAAAGAATCACAAGAAGATGAATAAGAGAGGAGGGTGGTCTGGCAGTGGACACAAGAAGAATAACTGGTCAGGTAGTGGACACAAGAAAAACAGTAAGAAAAAGAGTAACAACTGGTGGGGTGGTAGCTCATTCAAGAGTGGCAAATCAGGAAAGGGACAGAAACCCGGATGGGCTGGAAGTGGCGGGGGTAAAAAGAAGAAAGATAAGTGGTGGGGTGGATCTGGATCGAGTGGTAAATCTGGAAAACAGCCAGATACTGACCACAGTTATTGGGCTGGGATTGTGCACACGTATCATCCGACCGAGCATCCGACCGTTTTCCCTACATTGTATCCTACGCTTGAACCCACACTGTCTCCTACCTTGTCTCCTACACTGAGCCCAGTAAGTTCAAGAATTGTCATTAAATACACTTGTCTGGCTATTTTCATTTTTTCTGATTGCAAGTGCTCTTTAATTTTCAGACACTCTATCCCACGTGGAGCCCTACTATTACTCCTTCGTTCATCCCCACCCTGAGTCCGGTATGTTATTTTGTCTAGACATTTCGTATCTTTTGATTTAATTAATGGATATGGTACTCATCTTGTCATTTTACCTGCTGAACCAGACCTTATCACCCACTCTTTCTCCAACACTTACACCCACACTCTATCCAACATTGACTCCGGTATGTTTATGAAACTGCTTTGATTGTGGCTAACTTAATCGCCTGGTCATTATTAATTTGTTCATCTCTTTACAGACCCTTTATCCTACCTTGGAACCAACACCTTCAACTGACACTTTTATCCCAACTTTCAACCCGGTAAGAAGAGGATGTTTCTCTATTTTTTCATTTTGATTTCCTTTTGCTCATTGTAACTCAATCCTGACATGTTGCCTCTAAATAGTCTTTATCGCCTACGTTATCTCCCACACTGAGTCCGGTAAGATCATTGTACTTGTGCTTGATAGTGCGCAACTGACGAATACTGAACTAATTGTTATACATTTATTCAAAACAGACATTGTCGCCAACAGTTGAACCGTCATTGGTTCCCACGCTGAGCCCAGTAAGTTCATGTTTTACAACCACCTTGATGCATTATTTATGACTTCCATCTCACTTGCTTTCTTGATTAGACTTTGTCACCCACAATCACACCATCATTGGGGCCCTCACTAAGTCCTGTAAGAAGTTCAAGTAATATGCAATAAAACAGTCTCGTGACCCTCAAGCTCACTCATTTTGTTATGATTTTCACTTACAGACTCTTTCACCTACGTTAGCGCCAACCATCAATCCGTCATTAGGGCCCACTCTAAGCCCAGTAAGATTATGTGCATTCATATCTGTGCAAAGACACTGCTTATTTACTAACTTTATGTCGCTGTAATTCTTTTGCTAGACTTTGGGGCCTACATTCAGTCCGGTATGTAAATCACTCGCCAATTGCAGACACTGTTGTCTTATTGAATTTGGACTCAACCTAATTGTTTTTGCATCACTCTGCAGACACTTCAACCAACATTAAGCCCTACCTTTCAACCAACGTTGGGACCTAGCTTCAGCCCCGTAAGTTCTTTCGTTTTAAGTGGTCTTTCGCTTCCTTGGCTTTCAGAACTGATCCAACATTTCACATTAATAAATGTCCGCCTTCATCAGACCTTGACCCCCACACTATCTCCTACTTTTACGCCCACACTAGGGCCCACCTTCAGGTGAATCATTCAATTGAGCTCTGCAGTTGCCGAATCTCACCTAATTAACAATTTATCTTGCTTCCCACCAGCCCGACTTTGACCCCTACAATCCAACCCACTCTTGGTGGACCAGGAACCAAAAAACCCACACCGTCTAGAGGGCCCAAGTGTACACCGTCAAGAGAAAGAAAATGCTGCGACAAACCTCCAAGCAATGGTTCGAATTTACAAAAGAGATGTAAAAGATGGAACTGCAAGTGCTAGTGTAATGTGCTCGAAGTTGATGTTATGGGAATGTGCATCAAAACCACTTCCACAAAATCCAAGCTTCATGTACCGGGAATGTGTTATTATCAGTTCAAATAGATTCATTTTAATTTTGGTATAGATCCTAGTTCTATGTATCATGAAGTAGTCTTCTTTATAATAAAAGAAACAATGGTTGATATACCATAATGTTTGTCGTCCTGTTGAGCGAAGTCTGAGCATACATACCTATTAACACTATGCAGGTATGGATAGCGACTGTCCGATTCTTTCCCTCTAACATACATGACCACATAACAAGGTACATCAGATAATCTTTAGATCGTGTTAATGCTTGAATGGCATCGGTCGAGAATAACCGTCCAGACAAAGAACTCACCCGCCATTTCTTGATCTTGCGCCGTTGGATTGTTGGGTGGCGGTTAATAGCAGTATGAATAATGTGCAAGAAAAATCTCGAAGTAGTATGTGTTCTCATCAAAGCGTTGTGATGGGAACCATCATATCGGGCAGTGGAATGAGGCGTGGTGATGGGAATCGTCATATCGGGCAGTGGAAAATGAGATAGGTGGGATTGATTAATGAATGAATGTGGCTCATCTTCTGCATTCTAAAGATCTATAATGGTTGAGTTCTCAAAACGAGAAGAGGCTCCACAATGCAATATCAGTAACAACCTTGCTCTAGCAATGGAATGTTTTTGCATCATAATTTCTCTGAGTACAAATTATTACTCAACACCGGCTTTATTTACTTCCTGATTCCTTTGAAACTGTTGGTAGCTTGTCGTTGGTCATTGAAAGAAAAATGATCATTTGGATGCTTTATACTTTTGTTGGATTTGCTGCGGCAACCTACCAATATGAAAATCACCACATCAGACTTGGCTCTCAAAAAGAAGTGAGTAGAAATACTAAGGCGACGAAGGCATCAAAGGCTATAATGGTAAGGGCACATCTCACAAGCATGTGTATTGAGCACATCTCGAACTTTCCTTCTCATGTTTTACTGTTACTCCACTTGCGATCATAAGGTCTGCCACAAAACTGGGAATAAACATTGTCCTTGGACGGATCTTGCAATCGCTTCTAGTAGCGTTGGAAGCCATATAGGTCACGGCGACACCATTGGTCCCTGTGCATCATCATGTAAAGACTGTTATGAGTTTGACACGGCTACTTGCCAGTGCGTATATGTCTCTTGCAAACCAACCTTAAGGCCAACACCACTTACCAAACCACCGTTTACCAAGCCGCCCATATCTCAACCCCCAGTCACTAAAAAACCAAGTCTTACCAAGCCACCCATATCCAAACCCCCTGTAACTCCCGAGCCAAGTCCCAGACCTACCAGAACGGAACAGCCAGTAACTGAAAGACCCAGCCAGTCACCTATTCACCAAACTGTACCTACGCCTTCACCTGTTACCAAGCCTCCCATATCCAAACCCCCAGTATTAACTGACAAGCCAAGTCCCAGACCTACAAGAACAGAACAGCCAGTAACTGACAGGCCCAGCCAGTCACCTATTCATGTTCAATCTCCACCACCTATGCAGCCTTCACCAGTAACCGACAGGCCCAGCCAGTCACCCATATCCAAACCCCCAGTAGTAACTGACAAGCCCAGCCAGTCACCTATCCATATTCAAACTCAACCACCTGTGCCTTCTTCGCCAGTAACTGACAGGCCCAGCCAGTCACCTATCCATATTCAAACTCAACCACCTGTGCCTTTACCAGTAACTGACAAGCCCAGCCAGTCACCTATTCGCATTCAAACTCAACCACCTGTGCCTTCTTCGCCAGTAACTGGCAGGCCCAGCCAGTCACCTATCCATATTCAAACTCAACCACCTGTGCCTCCTTTGCCAGTAACTAACAGGCCCAGCCAGTCACCTATCCATATTCAAACTCAACCACCTGTGCCTTCACATGTTACCAAACCCCCAAATCTTAAACTTAGTGCATCTCAGGGTTAATTTAGACAAAGATGCTACTGTAATTTCTGCTTGAGTAAAACATTGTAATGATTGAATTCTGACCTGTATGAATACTTGCTTTGAATTGTAGGATCTAAAATTACCTATTTCTTGCTTTACAATCTTGCCTACCGGCTAGGCGAGCTACACAGACCTTACTCTGAAGTGATAATTAGTTTCAGTGTGAATAAGTAGCATTAAGTGTTCACAACTGTTCCTTACACAAAACATAGCAGTATTTACAACAGTTATTCCTCAGAGATCTTCTCCATACTTTTCCATGGTGTCAAGTAAATGGCAGATATCATTCAGGTCAAACTTCTTTTTACCAGCCAGCACAAGCCGAAAGCAGTCTGCCTTTTGATTGTTCAGGGGCTAATTAAGAATTGTTCCACATTACAATAGCATTGTTAAGTATTGATATGATGAAAAAATAAATGTCAAGAAAGTGGTTCAACTCACCTGAAACGGTATAATCATCTCGCCTGCCTCATGCAATCGAAGTTTTAAGCTAACAGATACATTCGCCAAGTCCTGCGCAATGTCATCTGGAATTTGAACAAATGAGTATTCGCCCTCCAGATCAAAATTGTCTCCCCCAGTGCTAGCCGACAGTATCCCTCTCCTCACCAACAATTCCCGTATCCTCGGCGGAAAGTAAAAGAAATTAACATTAAACAACCACGGCTTACAAGCCAAAGCAAATGCCTTCCTCTTCCTCAACTCCCTCACAAACAATCGTAACTCATCCACCTTTCGATCAACACGTTCACCCAGCCCCTCCACCCCATAATACTTCCACATGGCCCACAACTTGACAGCATCCGTCCGTCTTCCACACGTATACGACAAATCCCCCAAATCATACTCCGCCCCATTCTTTCGTGGGTCAAATAAATACTTGGCACCCGTTGCATTGGCATTCCTCAATGCATTACGATGTCTAACAACGAATGCGGTGGTTTGTTGAGGAGCTCCTAGCATTTTATGCGGATTAAATGTAAAAGAGTCGGCATGACGTACATCATCCATGTGTGTAATCGATCGAACTGAAGGTCGAGAGGAGAAGATGGCGGATCCTCCCCATGCTCCGTCGACGTGGACCCAGATTTTACGATGGTAGAAGTTGTTGTTGGATGTGGTGCGGGATTCGTAGTCACGGCATACTTGGATGATGGATGCTATATCATCAAAAGAGCCGCGGACTGTGCTTCCGGCTGTACAGGCTACAAAGAATGGGACTCTTCTCCTCCTCCTCTGGCCGTGACGAATAGCCGAACCGTAATCAAAATTGTCATGCCCCAACTCCTCAATTTGTTTGGCTAGTTCATCAACATTCATCCTCCCATCTTTATGCGTCGAAATAACAACCAGATCCTCCTCTTTAATTCCCAAAACACGCGCCGATTTAGAAAAGGAGTAATGTGCTTCACTCGACACAAATGCCACTAAACCCGGTTCTTCCTTTTCTAAGTCATTGTCCAAAGTAAGCAAATTGTCATCTTCAGCATACATTGAATCACTCAATTTCTTCTCTTCCTCCAC
Source organism: Cyclotella baltica (assembly GCA_036939635.1). NCBI lineage: Eukaryota > Bacillariophyta > Thalassiosirophyceae > Thalassiosirales > Thalassiosiraceae > Cyclotella > Cyclotella baltica. Next base: position 10,259 of record JALLAY010001093.1, read on the forward strand.
CCAACTCTCAACCCTCTTTTTACTATTCCTAACCCGCCACCCATGCCGTGCAGCATGCAGAGCAGTCAAATTCCCCAAACTCCCACCTGGAACCATCATGCCTTCCCCCACAAACTCTGGTCCAAATACCAACCTTCCTACATTTTCCATAACCTCTCGTTCCAACAGGGTAAAGACTGGAGCAGTTTCGTAAGTGACCACGCTGGTGTTTACTGATAGTGATACAATTTCGGCTGCTAGGGCAATGGGATCTAAAGAGCCGAATAGTTGGTTGAAGAAGTAGGGATGGGAGGTGTTAACGCTGTATTTTTGGAGGAGGGCTAGGTGGTTTAGGAATGTTGCGGGTGATACAAGTTTGCTGCTGTTTGGTTCTGAAATGTCTGCGGTGCTTGATCTTGGTGATGTACCCTCGTTGCTGCTCATAGTGTCTAAAGATAAACTGTCTGATCCAGAAAATAACAACTTAGTCATTTGATGGGGAGATAAATAATTCACCACCTTTGTGGATGACATGTCACCGTTATTTTCCCATAAAGAGGAGAGAAGACGTAGTGATCCCATTAACACTTGTGTTGGACCATCTTGAATAAAGTCCGGTTTATTGCTGCTGCTGCTGCTGTGTGGAGTGCAGTTTGACACCTCTAGCTTGGATTTGTTTTTCTTTCTGAAAGGTTGCAAATGTCTAATGAGGTAGCCTACAACTCCCCCCAGTAGAAATACAGATACAATTGACAACATAAAAATTGAGTGGGATAGAGTTATCCCCTCTTGGATAGGGCAAGATGAATTCATTGTGCGATTGATTTGCAATGTAGTCAATCCTTCGTTCTCAGTTTTCAGTTTGGATTCAGAACGTCTCTACAGAGAGAAGTTCAATGCGAGACGATACTGGAGCCCTATTTGAGTTGCAGAGTAACTGACAAAATGGTGACTTTAGATGCATGCATGAGATAAAGTTACAATTCGTCGGAGGGTTGATTGTGTCGCCACATCCTTCGTCATGGTCGGCACTTCTCTTCGAGGAGTGGTGGACGGTTGTGGTTGTGGTGCTACAAATTGAGGGTTCTAATTTTGGTGGGCTTATCCGCCTAACACCACGTTCAACCATAAACCCAAATCATTACAATCCGTATAAAAGATGCCGACTAAAATCACTTGACAACTCTTCATCCAACGTTGATGACGTCACACTTGTGGAAGGTGTGCCAGATGGGGTAGTGCTTGGATGGGTACTGGGGGGAAGTGAATTGTGCATTATGAAACATA
>JALLAY010001094.1:0-11492 GCA_036939635.1 Cyclotella baltica
GTGAGTACATTCAACAATTCTGACCACTTTTTTTGGCCATACAAGCTTTTTGAAAGTTTGGCCATTTTTGTACCGGACCCCCTATCCTCGAGAAAAGACTTAACAAGCACGGGTACCGCCAAAGCAAACTCGTACCAGTACTATGGCGACATGACACAAGACCCATCCAGTTCACTCTAGTAGTTGATGATTTCGGCGTAAAATATGTCGGCAAGGAGCATGCAGAAGATCTCCTCGCAGTGCTGGAAGAACACTACAAAGTGAAAGCAGATTAGTCTGGAACCAGATACGTCGGCATCCACATGCACTGGGATTATGCAAAACATCAAGTACATCTATACATGCTGGGCTACGTGCGCAAAGCCCTCAAACAGTTCCAACACAAATTCACCAAAAAACAAAACCAACCCTTTCCACACACTCCCATCCGATATGGTGCCAAGAAACAGTATGCTACAGAGGCCTCAACAGCACCTCCAGTGAGCAAAGAAGAGAAGAAGTTCATCCAACAAGTATGTGGGAAGTTTCTTTTCTACGGACGAGCCGTGGATGGCACAGTACTTACTCCCATCAGCGCCATAGCATCGCAGTCAGCACAACCCACACAAGACACCATGGCACAAACCAAACAACTCCTCGACTACCTTGCCACACAAGAAGAAGCAGTACTCACATACAACAAAAGCGACATGGTGCTAGCAGTGCATAGTGACGCGAGTTACCTCAGTGAACCCAAAGCAAGAAGTCGAGCCGGCGGACATTTCTTTCTCTCCAGCAATGCGGACATACCACCCAACAATGGAGCAGTACTCAACATTGCGCATATCATCAAGCACGTCATGTCCTCCGCAACTGAAGCAGAGCTTGCCGCACTTTATATCATGGCGCGGGAAGCCGTCTACATCAGAATCATCTTGGAAGAAATGGGACACAAACAACCACCCACTCCTGTCAAAACCGACAACGCCATGGCAGATGCTGTCATCAATGGTAAGATTCAACCCAAACGAACCAAAGCCATGGACATGAGATTCCACTGGCTGCGTGACCGTGAGTGTCAACAACAGTTCAAGTTCTATTGGCGCCCAGGCAAACTCAATTACGCCGATTATTGGACAAAACATCACTCCGCCGCCCACCATGTAAATATGCGGCGGGAATTCTTAACCCCTTTCATTATTTTAGAAATGCTTAGACAGAACGAGGTAGCAGCTAGAGCAGCTTAGAAAAGGCTAGAAGCTCTCGCAAGGGTGTGATGATAGTGTGAGTCACCGTGTGAATCACCTACCGTCACTGGTCGGAGACGAGAGCCTCTCAGCCATTCGTTCCTGTAGTGCGGCCAAACCAATAGTAGCGTAGCCCATAATCCAGGCAACGGTTGATTACGAGCAACGCTTAGGTTTGCCACCTCTTCCCTAAAAGCTAATAATGCCAATTGTTTGTATAAGCTGATGTACTCTGTTTGCATAAGCTAACATTGTTCTTTTGCAAAACGATTTAAGAAGCCAACATGGTCAAATTGCAGAGGATTTCTCAATTTTAAGGGTTTATGAGGGGCGTAGTTTTATCTTGCCTAATCTTTAAACTTTGACACTATCTTCTCTAATCACATACCCGTGCACAAGATTTTGTCATCCACTGATAGTTTTCGTACTATGACCATTAAAAATAGGGACCTGATCAAAGTTACAAATGATGAAACTTGAGGATGTAGTGATTGGAAACAATAGTAAATGAACTCATTGATAGAATGTAGTCCAAAAATGCAGAGATTTCTACCATAAACCAGAAGAACCAATGATGCCTAAGCCAAGCAATAACTCAAGACTTTGGGCCACCTGATACACTCAGATATTGTCTTTGCATCAGTTTCATATTTACATTCATAGTCACAGTTTCAACTGTATACTCATCCTCCACATAATATATTATTACTCATCATTTGATTGGTAATTTTCTCATAGTGTATAACTACGTTACAAAAACCTGGACTTTGCACTCAGAATCTCAGATCCATTCAAATCATTGTTACTGTAATTGATACATACTGAAGAACCAAATTTTAGAGCCATGGTACCACTAAAGAAAGCAACTGCATGTAACTTTGAAATTTACCAATATATATGTAACCCTTGTCAGCAGAAGAGGGTTTTCTTTCTACTGATATCCTGAATGATATGAACTGGAAGTGTCAATTAACCTCTTTTGATGGCTTGTTCAAGGTAATTCCTCTTGTGAGCTTTTCATGAGAACTGAAAATCATACAGGGTTGTAAAGGATAAATGGCTGTCATTAATTACCAACTTTTTTCATTGGTAGTTATTGATGGAATATGCCATCACTTTGATGCAGTTGTTGACAATCATGTGTTTAATTGATTAACAAGTGTTTATTAACAGAACTCCCTAACCAAGCATTGTAGCTTCATGATTGTAGCCTAAAAGTCAACCATTGTAGTCTTTTATCCAAGTTGATGGGTGGCACATGGCCAGAATGCCATCTGGGTTCTCTAGAATATTCAAATCACGTCAAAACATATCAAGGTATGATGCATGACAAAAAACAGAAGAACCGCCAACACACAAAGTGTTGAACCCATTCCAATCACACAAGACAATGTTACCAAAACAAATGGTGTCATTACAAGGAACAAAGACCATCCAGGTCTCAAAACCCAAAGAAAAATGACAAATAACTGACTACGTAGGAATAAATATATTTTTATGAATGCTTTTTTATTAACAGGTGCCACACCGGAAATGAACGCTTTTTTGAACAGATTAAGTAGTGAAGGGGGCCTCCTTGTCACATTGACATTGATAGATCTTCTTTTCATGATGTGAGTAATACCACTCTCCCACCAGAGCTTCTATCTAATCAAGGCATGGATGCTCCCCATTCACTATTCAGTCAATTTCATTGCACCCCACAACTTGATTTGGTGCATGTGCAAGCATGTGCTAAATATCTTTGCACATAAGTTATCACATATTATCATCAATTGTTAGAATAGATATATTCTAAACAATATACAGTGAAGTAGAATTTCAGCTGATCGTAGGAGCAACACAGTTGGTCTACTTTTAATATTTATGGTACAATAGTTTTGGCGTTTAAGTATCGTATTTCCTTAAACAAACACTCAAAAAACCTGGTTTAAGGGTCCCGATTGCTACGCCGTTTGTCACCCCTGGGACGATGCTGCCTTTCGCGATTGTATTGCCTCCCACTATCCTCCACATAGCCAGCTGAATCTCTTGTTGCTCTGCGGGAGCCATACTCTTCCTCATGATAACCAGTTTGACCCCGATGTCTACCATCGCGTCGGCGAGGGGGCTCTCCCCCCCGGCTACCACCTTTATCTCTGTGCCTTTCTTCTCTGTGGCTTCTTCCCCCGCGACTTCGATCATCATCTACTCTATCTCTCCTGCGGTCATCCCCTCTTTCCCTGTGACTTCTGCCACTGCGACTTCTATCATCTCTATCTCCATAACGGCCCTTATTTCTATCATGTTGGTGGTAATTGCTTCGATGACGAGGGCGATTGGTACCATCATATTCATTGTATGGGATGATTGCATTGGAGTAAGATGAACCATCTGTGTAGGTGCTCTCCACTCTATCGTATGCACTACTTCCTCCTCGACGAGAGCTGCCATGAGTTGTCGACCCGCCATAATAACGATCGTCCGTATCTTTTGGTGTAATTGGTACTAATGCAAGACTGTTTGGCCCAGCGGGATCGTAGATATTATCACTAGAAGACATGCGACGAGACAGTGGAGAGCGACTTCTTTCTTTGCCAGAATCAAGTGCACGAGAAGTTAACTGCCTTATGCTTTCACTGCGATCACCCCGTCCTCTGCTTTTGGCTCTAGCAACAGGTTTGTCAGTTGACATTTCCTCAAATCGATCCCGTGCCTGGCTTCGAGCTCTGACCATAGATCTTGCAACGGATTTATCTGCTGCATCCAATTCGTCAAACCGATCTCGCCCACGGCTTTGGGCTCTCGAAACAACCTTTGAATCCACTTCCATGTCATCAAACCTATCCCGTCCACGACTTTGCGCTCTTGTTACTGCCTTATCCGCCTCCAAGTCGTCGAACCGATCTCTTCCGCGACTTTTGGCTCTCTCCACCGCTTTTGCAACTGATTTGTCCAGTTCATCGAAACGGCCTCGTCCACGACTCCACGATCGATCCTGCTGAGGTCGTTCACTGATAGATTTGCTGGATGTGCGTGGAATCATGGCTCGAGTGATTGAGTCTAGTTGTTCCTCGCTCAATTCTGTCATGTCATCTCCCTTGCCATTGTTTAAGGAGTAGAGTTTCAATATTGTCTTGACGGATTCTTCCAGAGTTTCCTGCTGTTGCTCAATCATGAGCTGTGATGATGAAGTAGACATGTGTTAATGTTGAAACACGAAAGACTTGGCATCTTATATTAAGAAAGCATTAGTTAAACTCACCTTCTGCTCGGCAACTTGCTCCTGCAAATCTTTAACCTTGACAGCTCTCCGCCGATCCGACAATTCAACCTGACGATTAGCCATATCCCTCTCATCTCTCGCCTCCTTCGCTTCCGCTTCCAATTCGGCATTTCTCTCCATAAGCTTCCCAAGAACCTGTTCATACTCGTCAATTTTGGATGATGACTGGCGCAATTCTTCCATCTCGGCCTCGAGTGACTTGGCTTTAGTGTTGTACTTTGACACGGCGGAATCTAACGACAGTTCCAATTCACGTGTTCGACTAGTTTCCGCGGCTAATTTTGCTTCTAGTTCCATGACCGTGTTTCGATTGGAGGTTTCGAGGGCATTGGCTTTGGATTCGAATTCGGAGAGTTGGTCTTCGAGTGTTTTGTTCTTCTGACTGAGTTCGTCAATCTTGACTTCAAACTTTTTGACTATTGTATTCTTTTCTCTTTCGAGCATGTCAATTTTGACTTTGAAGCGTCTGTTGGCGTGTTCTAGTTCTTTGACTTGGTTGATTTCATCTTCAAGTTCCTGTGTGTGGAGATACACAATAGGAAGCGATATGAGTCTGATTACTATTCTCTGAATGTACCACAATCACAAGGTTGAACATTTAATTGCCAACGTACCTTTTCAAATTCCTCACTCATGACCATTTGTTCCAACTGTCTATTGATATCTTTTTGCTCTTCCAAATCGGCATCATACTATACAGCGGTGAAGGAATAAACAGGGGTAAGAAAGAATTAACAGCGTCACCAAGGCATCCATCCATTCATCTATCTCACCTCCTCCTTCATAACATCCTTCTCCCTCTCCAACTCCTCCACTCTATTCTGCTCTCCCTTCAACTTTCTCTCCAACTCCCTAACCCTGGCGGCCAACTCACTCTGTTCAAACTTGTTATTCCTCGCATCACCTTGAACCTTATCCAGAGCACTTTGTAATTCTTTATTTGTCTTGTCCATTCGAGCATTTTCATTGGACAATTCTTCTTCTCTAGCGGTGGACTCAGCAAGTCGTTTTTCAAGGTCTTGACGGTATTTTCTTTCAGATTCAATTTCAGCATGGAGATTGGTTTTGGTGGAATTGTGTTCGTGGTGAAAGGATTTGGAGGAGGTGGGTTGTAGGTTTTTGGCTAGCTGTTCTTGGGCTCGGTGGAGGCTGTTTTTTCGGTGGAGGGTTGTTGGTTTGGGTGTGTCTTGTTGGGACGTGTTGTTGTTGTTGTTGTTGTTGCTGTTGCTGTTGCTGGTGGCGGTGACGTCATGGTCATTTGTTGCATTAGTTTCCGAATTGTACGCAATAGGTCCTCTATTCTGCCCTTCAATCTGTGCACTAAGTGCATTACTAGCCGAACTGGCTCCGCTAATGTAGCTATCTCTAGAGGAATAGCTTTCCTCATCCTCGCTGTAAATGGATGCAGACTCTTGATTGCTGTAATTCTTACGATTGTCATGTCTGTCATTTTCAATGCTTTGAGCTTCACGATCCTGTATTGGACTGAGACTGTTATGACGAGACGACAAGGATTCATTGACATGAACATCCGAAGAAGCTGTGTTTGAAGCTGTTTGTTTTGAATCAATACTTTTCCAAATGGCATTTGCTCGTTCAGACATGGGACCACCGGATCTACCAGCAGCACCTGAAGCTGGCGTAGAAGTTGACATGTGTGCAGACACATCGTCATTGCCGTTTGGCAGTGCCCTCCTCCCTTCTCTAGCCCCACTATCCTGACTACTATACGACCCTGACTCATTGGAATAACTCCCCTCATCTCCCCTACACTTCTCACCATTATAATCACTGTTTTCACTCTGACTCCCATCACTATTCTCCCCACGCTGACAACTTCTTATATCAACAGCCCCCTCTCTACTCTCCATCAATTCAAACTCTTCATCATCCACAATGGAACGTGGATACGATGGTCTCGTTCTTGCTGATAGTTCTTGTCTTTTTAATTCCATGTCGTGATTGTAGCTCTCGTTTTCACGATCTGACGAATGAGAAGAAGATGATCTAGAAGATGAAGATTGTTGCTGTTGTATATTATTAGCCCCACCATCATCACTAGGACCAACATTTCCAACACGTTTGAAACTGTGCTGCTTCTCCATAATTTCCCCCACCTTCTTTTTATACGTATCCATGATATCGTCAATACCTAGTTTTTCAACTGAAGATGAAGCAACGGATCCCCCGCCAACATTTGCAGCAACATTTGTACCACCAACACCACCAGCAGCACTAGAAGCAGACTCAATAATGGTTTTGAATGAAGTCCCCTCATCTCTTCTCTTTAAAATGGTATCAACTTTGCCTTGATAGGCTGACATTATTTCGTCTATTCGTTTGGATACGTTTGTGGTGTTGACTGCGTTTGAATTGTTGTTGTTTGAATTGGCATTATTGTTGGCAGCGACAGCATTATTATTACCGACAGTGTTGTTATTGCTGCCAGTATTCGCCCCACCCAGTGGTAACGGAACAGCCTCTGCAGTATAAAAACTCCTACTCCTTCGTGATGGTGTGACATCGTCATCTTTTTCTACCGCCACAAAACTCTTTGATCGAGCAGCATTAGCGTTACCGGGTGAATAATCCTCCTTGACAGTGTCCATTTTAAAATTGTCTAGATACAGCCCACTATTGCTCAATCCCGACTCGACTCTGTTTAAAGAATGGCCAACACTGCTGCCGACATGACTGCTGCTTGGAATATCATGAACAACGCTGCTGGGCAACGTGCCGCTAAGTGAAGAAGTGGTGGTTAACTCATCGTCGTCTTCACCGTAGGCGTATTCTCCCTCTTGATTGCTGCTGTAAGTGTAATCAGGATGAATGTAGTCTCCATGCTGCTTGTTATTGTCACCACTATTATTGTTGGTATGGTAGGGATGAGGACCCGCATTCGATCTCCGCTTGGAATCAAAACTGACAATGTTTGTGGGTGGGGCGGGATGAATGTGGGATATGGACAGCGGTGAGGTTAAAGATTGTGAAGGAGCCTTGTTGGTGCCTTTTTTCTTTTTTTGTTCCTCTAGTTGATTTTTAGCGGCTTGAATGGCCGCTACCATGTCCATTGTTGCGTGTTGTTTTGTGTGACTGCTGCCGCTTTCTAGCCTGCTGTTGCAATCAGCTGCATTAAAACAAATGAGACGTCAAGAAATTGAGATGCCGCTGGGCTTGCAGATAAACGATGCGATTTATTTGACTGTTGTATAGATGTCAGATATTGATGCTGAAAAAGAATTACAAGGTGTAAGTAAGTGATTAGTATTAAATGATGACGAGTAAGTTAGTTTGCAAGAAGACAAATGAGCAGGAATTGATGTACAGTATTTTGAATAAAGCAAATATCGTAATGACATTAAATGAACAAGGAGGTGCATTAAAAATGTTGACCTCATGCACATTTGATTTGAAGCTCGCTCCCAATTAAATCTCAACTTTAACACAAAAAGAGATGCCATAACAAATATAATGCCTTTACATATTGAATGCTCCAGCATAAGCACGATGTCATTACATGGGAAAGAATAGTTCAAAGAGTTGACAACTCCTCAAATCCCAAGTGATTTCAAATGAAACCTCTATGCAACAACAGAAGCCAATGAAAAATGCTTTACATATCAAATGCAAATGAATAAAATCAAGTCATAAACATGGAGCCAAGAGACATGACAACCTTTGAATCAATCTGAGTGACAACGACCAAGAGACAGAACCACAAGATATCAAATGAAATAAAAGTGAACGCCATCTGACCACTCGCTCTAAAATTTAAATTAATGAAATCAACAATCAACAGTGTAAACCAAGAGCCAAGCTAGCTGCCTCGTCTGACCAACAAAGATGTTAACTAATAATCAGCCCACAAGCCAGATCAGCTACGATATGATACCAAACACCAACAATTTGACAATCACACTGAAAGCGAATGCCTCATTAATAAGAACCTCGTTGCATCCAACGATACGCACCATGAACTGATGATTGAAAGAGATCGATCAACGTTAGCTAGCTGTCGTGGCTGGCTTGGAAAGTGTGTGTGTGGGGGGGTGGAGTTGGGGGCCGGTCGACGGTCGGGTGACAGGTCGAGGCTGGTCGAAGTTGTCGTTGTCTTTGGAATGAATCTTGAATTAGATATTTGGTGGGCGTCAGAGTGCAATGAGACAGGGCGGCATCGTTTTTGTGTCAAGCATACGATGATTATAGTGTGTTTTGCGTAGGCGCGCCGTTTAGTGTGCTACTTTTTCAAATAAGAGAGCTCGCGCGAGGATCAAAAGGCCACCCACACATACTGAGTTCATGGCTCCATTCCATAAATTGGCATCTCGATTTGGCATATCGATCGTCCGTCCATCAAAAGAGATTAAAAGTACCTAAGGTATGGATCGATGGTTCGATCGACCTTTGACGGTTATCGTCTCCACCCACCGCCTTTCACCGCGATAGGCAGCTTCATTCAGCCAGCTGCTTATCTATGGTATGTTTTTGTTGCGTCTCTTGTCACACACACATCACACATCATCGCATGGTTACACGATATGAGATGTAACAATCAACCATGAGAGAAGCAAGCCTCGAACTCGGGAACGAGATGGTTCCAGACGACTAGAACTGTGCCAAAACGTGCCTTGGTGAGGCAGCTAACTGAAAAATGAAAAGCAATATTTTTGACTCTGCGGTTATTGAGTAATTGGTACCGATCAATAACCACCCACATGGCATGATGAGAAGTATATCTAGCTTTGTACTTATAATACATCTATAACATATCTAACAAACGTGTAAAGTAATTGCCTATTTTATTGCACTAAACCAAACTAAACTGTCAATATTACCTCAATTGATGTGTTTCTGAAGGATTTGACTGACTTTTAGTTACACTTCAGAAATGCAAATATGAACAACTGCCCGCCACTAAATACAAAAGCAAGCCCCACTAATTGTTCATCAGCGGCAAAGGTGTCTTTTCAATTTTAAAGAGAATCAAAGTTGGAAATCATGATGTGGATGAATGCCTGGCATTTGGTGCTCATGGAATGGTGGCTTCTGTGGGTGTGGGGGACATACGGACTGAAGAGATTGGAAAGGTTATTTTTGATTAATTCATGTTGATAAATTCAAGTTTCACATGAATTCAGCTTACTATTGTCTGTCCATACTCCAAATCCTCTTATGATATTATTTGTTACGGCAACAATGGGCCAGGAGGTAAAAGAGCAAAACAATCTCAGCTTGGGACGTGCTGATCGTTTCCTTGCCAGTGACAGACTGAAAACTTGATTGGCGAGTAGATTTGCCGATGAGTTGTGTTTGCGAGACATAGATAGAGCTTGAGAGTTAGAATATGTTCTTATTAATTTGATCAATGGAAGAGTTAGAGATCCAATTCACTTACGTTGGGACGGCATGCACGAGGGCCTCAACCCTCCAATTCAAATCCTCCGGCCCACGGCAACATTTAATGATGGGTGGAATGGGGCCGAGCCAGCAATAAAAACATCTCTCACAGAATGATAACGTGGCAGGGCAATCGGGGGTGTTGGACGCGGCAACAGAAATAGTTGGGTGTTATCGCGACAAGAAAATAAAAGATTAGAGGATTGTCCAATCATTTTTGTTGATAAAAATGCAATTCAACATTGTTTAAACTTACTTTTCACTCGTTCGAGCGGCACATCCCCTTCTGTTAACATTCGGAAGGATTCTGGCTTGGCGTTGCGTCGACAGTCGAACGCGAGACGATCTCAGCCGCCAACGCTCCGATTGAATCCTCCCCGCCCCCCGCGTCGAAATGGAGGTTGCATGACTCGGCGATGATGTTAATGCTCCGAGGGGATCAGCGGTTGCCTATGAATGTGGGGTGAAGGATTGAGGGGGAGGTGGCGCTTGGTTTGGGCTGTGGGGTAAAGGAATGCCATTGTTGCATGTTGCATTCATCGACTGGCAGGCAGTTGTATCAATGAAATCAATTCAGATGAAACCAATGCGCTGGGCAACATACTGGGCAACGGTAACTACAACGCCCGCTTTGTATGGAGTCGATCGGAGTAGTCACATTATGACAGCGAAAGCGTCAACAGTCTGGCCGCAGTACGATTTGGGCCTCAGGCCCGCGGGCCTGAAAACGAGAACCCGAATTATGATGTATCTCAGCTATTGTTCGAAGCTTTTGTGGAATTTCGACTCGCACCACCTGTGCCGCCTGTGAACAAATTCAAGTCTGGCCGTCTTCCGCACTGATCTTGTAACGCTCGACGGAACTCTCTGAGCGTTTCATGCGTGAATGTTTAGGTGTGAATGTTAGTGAAGTACCTTTTAGGTAGGTTGCCCGTTTGAACAACAAAAACGTCTTGGGTTAGAAAATAATAAGGACTAATTTCTTTAGCAATGATAACCTGAAAGGCCATTGCGATTTAATAATAGAAATTGAATGAGCCAAGAATGAAATTTTAAATGTGTTTCAGAATAGGAACAGACCGGAAGAATCTGGGAAGGTGAGAAGGTGTAGCTGGTCACCACAAGTCAAGCGGAAAGGTAAACCTGATCCCGCATAGGCATCGTGAAAAGAATAGACTGATGAAAAAAATAGAACATTCAAGAACATTATCACAATAACGTCAGACACCAAGGATTGCGAAGGCTCTTTTTTAGGTGCGCGAACCCGATGTCTAAAGGCTTCTCAGGCTTTTTACAAGATCTTAGTTGGGGCGGGCTTCGCTGAAGAATTTAGAAAGAAGAACCAGCACCAAACAAAACCCTGCCTCTTAGACTTTCGTAAGCTCGTGACGATCTCGCCACCTCAGGCTTGGTTTTTGAAAGGGAAAATGTCCTACTCAAAAACCTCGCCACCTCGCTCAAAACCTCGTGATTTTCTAATCATTGAAAAAAAGCTGCCGTTGTTTGAGACGGAACACAAGGTATCTACGTGGCGCCTTCAAGACACCATTTCAGGGGTCTGTCAGTGCCCGTTTAGTGCCCGTAGCTTAAATCTCATAATATTC
>JALLAY010001095.1:0-11497 GCA_036939635.1 Cyclotella baltica
CTACGGCGAAGACTTATGCCCCTGTGGTGGGGTGCCACAAACCCCATTTTTTATAAGATGTGTGGCACTTTCAAGGCAGCTGCACCCCCAGTCCAAAACCAAGGTTCTCAATCACCATAAAGAAAAACATAACAATCAATCATAAGGGCAATCTTTACAAAATAACCAACAAGAAAAAAATCGTCCATACTACCCCATGAAAATGAAATGAATCACCATGTTTGTCATGTTTTGGTTTCAAAGATTGTGGCAAGAGTGTCATAACTGTTTCACTTTATAGTGCTGGCCATCCCAGGAAATGTTCCTTCTCAATTGTCTTGCACCCAAATGTCTTTAGCTGGTGTAAAACATGCTTGATACAAGTATATTGGATCCACTTGGACCTTGTGCTTGTATAATACACATTATTTACAGCCTATATCCAGATAATTAGATTAGATTGGTAAGTAGGCTCTTTTAGTTGGCCTAACCGCATTCATGTTCTTTGTTATAACTATTTCTTGATTACTAATTCCATCTTTTATCTTACTTGCAGCTGACTTTTATCAATATATGACACACATCATGATGAGTGCCTATCATGTCTGAGATCAAGTGTCATTTTATCACCTCGGGAGAGAGGGCTGGAACATTTGAATTTACATTTGTAGGTTGATTTAAGTTGCTTTTGATCTCGGGCTAGACACAGCCAAATCGACTGAACAAAAATCTATCAGAAAGTTAGAATATCGGAGCCAAGCCAAGGGCTTACCAATTTGCAATAACAGAGGAAAAAGGACAAGAGGAGGGCAACCGGGAGATCAGGCCATCCACAAATTTCAAGATGATGAAGTTTTTGGTTGTTTTCGGCGTGCTTACCATCAAAATGATCGTTTTTTCAAGGAGAATTCAAATCTTAATGAGTCCAGAACTATAATTCAAGTTTTAAAAAATCTTACTTTTTTGGCTAATTTTCATGCGCGCTGTATGCTATTTTTGGCGAATCTTAGAATCTCTAAGATGTTCTTTCATCGACAAAAATATCTTACCTATAAAAAGTTTGGAAGAGAAGATAAATTATTATCAATATACTACAAATATAAAGGTTAATCACATTGATTTGCGATCTGTTCCAAGATGATCGCAAGATCGCAAATCGATGTGATTGAGCTCGCTCTAGCCATTCGAAGAGCGGATTAAAATGTGTAAACTATGGTAATATTAAACAAACATTGTAAAGATACATCAACAATTAACGAGTTTGAGGAGTAATACTTACTTTGCGTTGATATCAATTTTTGTAATTTAAAACCAGATAAATGATTCAGTGCCACTTTTTCAACAAAAATCTAAGTGGATGGTGCCCTTCATAGTCATTCAATGAATGTTAACCATGGAATGTTTCAATTACACCATTAGATTTGTCGTGGCATCCCCTTTAAATTCTAGACAATAAAATTGCATTATGTACTATGTATGAATAAGGTACTATTTGATTGATAATACTATAGTTTAATATGAATTAACTTCAAATTTTAAACAATTAGGCTTCTTGCTTGCAAGCATGTAGTAGGTGTTTGACCTTGATGATTAGTACCACGACGCTGCAAGGTTTGAGCATCCCCAATGAGCCTCCAATGTAAAGAGCTTGCGTCATCCATCATTCAGCAGTGTAGTTGTTTTTTTGCTTGAACAATTTGGGATTGATTAATCTAGCAACTATCAGCAGGATGAAAAATTCAAAAGACTGATGTAATGACACACTGACTGTTTGTGCCAGTACTGAAGAAGCACTGTCAAATAGAGGGTTTGGGTCAACAATGGTTTGATTTCAGTACTCACAAGACAATCGTCCATTGTTAACACAGGAGGAATTCATTTCATTGGATGAGGATTTCAACGGATAAAATGAATCCTCGGACGTCCTGCTATTTTAATTCTATCAGACCAGCTGTGTCATTGGACACTTTGGCATTACGATGCCGTTGAGGATTCTCCTAGCGATGGACATGGTGCCTTCACGTTGCATTATCTTATTTGTTGGATGGTTCATGCACATGCAAGACTCTAGCTGTGAACATGTGTTGTACAATGACTTGCTTCTCATTATGACTTCGGAACCAGCCACAAGCTTAATTTATTAAAGCCGTCCTCCTTGTGACTGTGTTGGAGTGTTTACAAGCACGAGAACACTTCATGACCATGCCAGTAGTGATCCTCTTCTACCCATCTAGATAATACTTATTGATCATAGTGTGTTTCAAGACTTTAGATGTACTCCAGCCATGGATTCTCAGACAACCTGATTCTAGCCTGGCCACAACAACATGATTACCATGTATTGAGGCTGTAGAAGACACCCAGTGCAGGCTGCAGGCAGTAAATGCCATTTGCATCACCAATAATCAACCATTTAAATGTGACTATCAATTTTGAACTCCTTTATTCACTCCATCATATTGATTTACCAGACCTGATGACCAATTTGAATCAACTCCACAGTGACCATTTAGTAGCCCATTGGGCTGCTGACTGAAGGAAAGTAAAGTTAGGATGGTTGTGATTGCTGAGGATAGCCAATGAAAGAGAACCAGTTCTGCGCCGAAATTGAAACTTTTAGCCAGATGATTTAGATGTGGCATAACTTGTCGAAAAAATGGTGCTAGATGCTCATGCTCATCCAAATACCCGCTAAGGGCTGAAGTCAAGAGCTACAAAAGTTGGGGATTGATAAGAACTAATTCATTGGTGGGATAGTTATCCAGTTCTCACAGACTAAACAATGTTATTGGTAACAACAATGATGCATCAACTAACTTAAGCGCAAGGCTATAGTGCCCATGCTGCATGCACTTTGAAAATGTCTGAGATCACGTCACAATCACATCCCAAAATACCTAAGGGTTAAGAGTTCATCCTGATTGTAAATGCATCAATTGTTATGTTGCCTCAGGCTGCCTCTCGCTTCCTCGTCGTTTTGTCATGCAGACCAGTACTCCCTTCTGAACAACAGCTTACCCCTTCTGATGTAAATCTGGTACCATAAGTCTCTCTTGCAAATTGATTTAGCTCTCGGACTTTTGCAATGGCACCCCATTCCAGGTATTTCCGAGAGGCTGTTGTAAAGTATTTGAAAGCCTTGGGTTTATCACCAGTGCTAAGATGGCAGATCCCAGCTAGTTCACAAGCCAGAGCTTCGTCACATGTGAATTTACTTTGCTGAGCTAAGTATATTGCTTTGTCATACAATACCAGTGCTTCATCGAATTTTCCGCTGCTAAACGATTCTTCTGCCTTGAGCAATGAACTTTTGTTACTAAAATTCCAGGCTGCGCCCTGTTCACTCCATGAAGTAACTTGTTCTTTGCACTCATTTGCCTTTTTGGCCCACACTGGATCGAGTGTTTCTCGAGAAATTCTGTAGAATGCCAAGCCTAGAATGAATGTTCGAAAGGCATGACCGGCCAATAAAAACCAGGGTTGGTAATCCAGTTCTAACAAATTTTCTACATTTTCCCTCATGCTGTTATAGTCGTTCAGAATTAGAGCTAAATAAGTATTGTGAAAATAGCTGAATGTGAAGAGGAAAGAGAAATGAGCCACATAACAACTTGATCAACTGTACGACAGACCATCTAGGACTCACATAATCAAAAGTTGTAAAGCATTTTTATATTCAACAACTGTTCTGGTCATGTCGTCATTCAGACTTTCTGTGTCATCACCCATGAGTTTCAACACAGTGCGTCTGAAAGTTTTTTACATAGTAAAGAGAGGTGTAGTGGTTATGTGCTTCAATAAACTGTATAACATTTGAATACTCCGTTTTCAGAAGAGACAGTTCCACCCCAGACCACAATAGTGCAGGACAAAGAAGCATTTTAGAGTAGCATGCCCAGTGAACATCACCAGCTGCCATACTAATCCTCTGTGCTCTTCGCCGGTGTTCATTCACTGCTTGATATGGCTCCATGTATGAAAATATTTCCGAAGACATAGACAAAACTTCTCCTGCAATTTCCTTGTTATGGGTTTGGTCAAGAAGAGTCACAGCAAGTTTTGCATATCTATATCCTCTCCTGAGATCTTTTTTTGCCACAATTCCCCCAAAATATGAAAACCCTACAGCCGACATAGGGGACTGAGAAGGGAAAAGTAAGGAGTTGTTGAGAAACAAATAACCATACATTCCAAGATTTTACTTGGAATAACTTACCAGACCAAACTCAATAGATAGTTCGATCATTTTCATTGTAACTAGTGGGAGCAAACTGGGATTCACCTGCTGAACTGTCACTGCGAGCCTGGCCAAAAAATTCATTGACATAATCTTTTTGTATTCTGACATCCTTTTGTAGCTTAGGAGTTCATCATCTGACACTCCATCAAGCATTGATAGGTATTGAGATACTTGCTTCAGTATAAACTCATCAGAAATTGACTCCGGAAAATCTATTTCCACACCAAGCTTCAGTAACATATCAAAACCATATTCAACTGATTTTGAAATCGTCGAATAGCTGAGAGATGTCATTGTCACGAACGAAGTCTCCAACGTATCCTCAAATTTGCGTGCATTCTTGGCAACGTGGTCGCACAACATTATTAAACTTGTCAAATCTTTGATCGCGAGAGCACATTTTGCTGCTAGTGTAAATAGTTCCAAGCTGAGTGCGTATTGATCCTGCCAATGCTTAGCTCGTAGAAAGCTGATGCCATTGTCAAAGTAAGAGAAAGCACTTTCCATTTCAGAACGATCAATCGCCTTCTTTCCTGCGATTAGATTACAGTTAGCAATCATTGGGTAGAGATCACGGCTGTGAACAGCCGATGGTCCAGCAATGTTTACTTGCGAAATTGCTGTGTATAGAAGGGCATCGTTATCAGATTTCAATGCCACATCCATCAAACACAATCCATAGTTCATATGGTAAAGACAGCAATCTTGCTCTTCAATCAACTTATAAGCAACTTCTTGAATGCGATCATGGCTAAACATATATTTCCCGTCTTGTTTTCTTACCAACCCTTCTGAAATAATAAGATTTATAGGTTCGGTCAGCATCATACCAAGGGACTCCTCAATAATTTTTATTACCTCAAAGTCAACTGAGGCACCAAAGCATGACATCAGACTAAGGGCTTTACTTGCATCTTCTGGGAGATTGCCAATGCACTGAACGAAAAATGCAGCAACATCATCTGGCAATTTCCTTGATTGTATTTTGTCCTCGTCCCATTCCCAACGACGCCTGGCTAAGTTGATTCGCAGGAGGTTTTCTCTATTCAACGAAAGTAACTGTCTTGTGAAAAAAAGAGGATTTCCTCTTGTCTTGGAATACAATAATTCAGAAAGACCATGCACCAATCTAGGAGATAATTGAAGTAGGTGTGACGTGACTTCCTTGACCGTGTCACTATCCATGCAGTCTAACTTGACACGAGTGTCGGTGAAGCCAAGAGAAAGCATACTATTTACCATTTCCAAAAAAGGATGATCGCTTTCAATTTCATTCTCACGATAGCATGCCAATAAGACTAGGTTTTTGCTATCATTTAAAAATATTAGAGCCTTCAGAATCTGGCTTATGAGAGAAATGGATGGATTGTCACTCCATTGTACATCATCCAAAAAGAGGACAACCGGGCCTTCTGAGCAGCTGCAAATGACCTTAACAAACTGAGAAAATAGGTAGTGATAACGTCGCTGGGTATGCAAATTCACGGCGGAGGGGTCTTGCCCTTGGTTGAAGCCTATCTGCTGGCTGCTAAAGGCACTTCGGCTGCATTCTAAAACCTGGCTTAAATTAGGGAGAATGTGTGTCAAATGGTGAACATCTTGGCCCAGTTCTGCTCGAAGCCCATTGGAAACCAACCTTGAGTGATCTGTGTTTTCTTGTCTTAGTAACATATCACAGTACTTGTTAAAAGCAGATGCAACCTGGGAGTTAGATTGAAGTTGTTGGTCAAACTTGCAAGATATGAAACCTCCACCATTTGCATTTACAAAGTCGGCAAAACAACTGGCCAAAGTGGACTTCCCAACTCCAGACACTCCAGTAATAATTGCCAACTCAGATGATCCCGAAGCAGCCCGCCTATATGCATCTTGGAGAGTCTCGAGCTCCTCATCTCGGCTCAAAAAAGTCTCATCCAAATGCAATCCAGTCAAAGATAGTCTATTGACATCCACGCCATTCAAGATGGAAGGGTTATCAAGCATCAATCGCAAATCGGCGGTAACATCAGACATTCTGATATATGAGTCACTCTTCATAAACTCTCCATTGATTGAGTCAATCATGTTGCCAATAAGATCGCATAGAGGGGCAGGGACACCCTGTGCTCTTAAATTTTCTCCCTTAAAATTGCACAGAACTCGAGGACACTCCTCATCGGGACCTGGCAGATTAGGGCGCCGCTTGTTGCTGCGCAAAGAATCAATATCATCTCCATTGCTACGTTCATCTCCATTCGCTGTGTCATTTAACGAAATTGAGGTGAGACCCCCCTCCAGACAAGACACTATTAGCAGTTCAGGAGGCGGCAAAAGCCCTCCTGAGAATAATTCGTAGAAGGCGAGTCCTAATGAGTAAATTCTTTGCTGTTTGTCCTTTTCTGTGTCCACGTCGCCAATTCCTTGTCGGGGTTGGATTCTGGCATTAGGTATGATTTGCGCGGAGACTACATTATGGTAGTTGGACACTACATTATTTCCATTATTTATCGCCATACCAGTCCAACCATCTAGCATTAATCCAACAACGACACGTTCCGACCAATTAATGCAACTGACGGGAAACGAAGGTGGCAACGAATCAAGTCCATTTGATAATCCCACTTCGGATAATTCCTCGGCATCGGAAACTTGTTTAGTCAGATAGGTGGCGATTTGAAGCGAGGCTGCAAGGTATTCTGATGTGAGTGGCCTGATGCCGCTTCCTGGAGCGCCTTTGATCCATTGCCTTAATGGGAGGGATGAATTCATGGTGGGGAGGGGTTCGAGCTACTATTGGCTGGGAGGATTTGCGTTTTGCGTTGGATTCTTCGGTTGCACCTTGCACCTCCTTATTTGCCATTCATTGCCCCACGAAGCACGAAGCATGTTGATGTCGCAGGATGTCGCCGACCGAGTCCGAGTTAGACTCCACACTTTCATCGTACCCAGCCTAGTCTAGATTTTTTATGGGGAGCGCTTGTAGGCTGGGTACTCTTGAACGGAGCCTACACTTTTCGAGAAGAAACCTGGGAAATGGAAAATCGTTGGCGCCATTTTTTTCAGCTAGCCAAACCACGTGAAATGCAGCGTTTTCAACATCAAAACCATGGCCGTCGACGATCCGCCTCCCTCACCATTGGCGGCGACTGATGCCATTGCTGCCGCCCAGTTGCATCACACCGATGCTGGTGTTCATACTCCCTCTCCTATCGTGTTGGAGTTTGAATCAAACCCCATGAACCCCATTTGAACGAGTTGAGTCTGTTGCTGTGGCTCTTTCGATTGCAGCATCTCCGGAGATTACCGCCAGTCAAACTTCCATCTTCCGCTGCGTTTCAGTTGCTGACACTCCGTTTCTTGGCGCTCCTTCTAACTTCACACCGCCTCCCACCTCGGCATCCGTTCGAACTTTATACCTTCAAATACATGCAGCAGCAGCAGTAGTATAAAACTTATGCTCGAGATCCAAACAACAATAACCAGAAGCAACAAAGTCGCAAGAGATTTCATGAGCGGTGATGTGCAAAATATTACGATAAATTTTCATGTGATTGATTCGTATGGTGGTAATACTCGTGCAATTGAATTGGGTATGTATGGATGCAGTGTGGCAGATGAATAGCTTTATGGGCTTATGGGGAGATCGTTGTAGAGTTTTCAAATGTGGCTGGTGATAAAGTTTTGGACGAAGAGGATGAAGGATGGCACAGATGAGTCTACATATGAACTTTCAAAGCCGTTGAATGAGAATTGCGTGGTTAGAATGGCCATGTCGAGTACTATGAAAGGGAGTATGTTATTTAACGTTGGTTTTGTATTAAGCTTGTGTAGATGTTAAAAGCATGAAGAAATGTGATTTAAACTAAATTTAATATAATAATCCAATTTCGTGTATAAGAATCATTAAATTGCAAAGTTAAATTATCATACAACACAGTTGGTCTAGAAATGATCTATCAATTGTCTCGGCTTGATTCAAACTAAAATCACCACAGTTGCAAACTTCAGCCCAAATTATCTCATCATCAAGACAGAATTAGACGTCACCGCTTGTACCAAAATGTAGTTCTTGGGAGCTTCTCGTTGATTTTTGAAATCAACTTAACGGAACATTTGTTGGCAACTCGACCATATCGTAGAAATCATGAGCATGCAGAGACAGTTCGAAACAGAGCAAAGAAGTAATTCATGGATGTACCTCTTTAGCTTCGTTGTTGAGCCCAAAGACGAGTCTCTCGATTGTTGTGGGCTCTTTGGCAAGCGTGACCCTGAATGATGTAGAACAAACATATCTAGACACCAGTTCAACATCCGTGTTCAAACTGACTAACAACCCGAAAAGCATACTTTTGAAATGAGCTGGCAACAATCACCAACCGAATAAAAATCCGCACAGACACTGGATACTACCCCGAAAAATACACCCAATAGCTGATTCCTCTTACGCCTCATTTATTTTGTTTGTTGATTCTATCTCCTCCGACCATAAGGTCCCCCCCCCCCCACACACACACCCGTTTTATTACTGCAGTCCCATGCAACATATCCTCCTAAATTGATGTAACTTTAATGTCAGACGAAGAACTATTGTAACATAAGCAGCTATAGGAAGGATGGGCATATCAACAAGTGTGTGGGGAGTTACTTGTTTTATCGTCTTCGACGACGGAGTGGGCAGTTGCGTCTGGTGGATCGATGTGATCAGAATCGTCACCTTTTGACGCAGCGGAGGGGACGGCGGCACCATTGTTAGTTGCTGTCGGTCTCAGTCGGTGTGCGTGTGGTGGCAGAGGGGACGGCGGCGGCGGCGGCGGCTCGCTTAGTCGGTTGATCATGGTGTGCCGGCGTCGATGGGCAAGGCAAAAAAGCCTCTTCGGTCTTCGACCAACTTTTTTCTCAAATCGAGTCGTCAGCGGGCAAGAGCTTTTGCGCCATCAGGGCTCTCAAAAAACCAAAAAAATAAATATTAAAAAGGCGCAAAGCTCTTGGTTCAAGTGTGGAAATTTCCAAACCCTAGCTACATGAGGCTACATGCCCTCCCTCCTTATCTGATCGAGGATCGAGGATCGACCTGCATCGACCATGTAATGATATGTTAATGATTGATACATAAAGGATCACAATCACAATGTCAACGAAACGAGAGCACAACATGACAATAAGATGTACTCTGCCTGTATTCGTCCTAGTCGTAATCGCTGCTCTCGATGCGGCCGACAAGGCTTTATTGGGTGCTTCGTTTCCAATGTTAGAAAAGACACTTCATCTTAATGGCAAGTTCAAATTCATGTTCTTTTACATATGTGTTTTATTAAATATTCTCCAGAAAACTATATCTAACACGAGACAAATATTCAATGATAAAACATTACCACAGTCGACACTCTCGGCTACTTCTCCCTCTTCACAAACCTATCCTACGCCCTCGGCCTGCCATTCTGGGGCTACCTCCTCCACCGTCACACGGTAAAACACGCCCACAACATCCTAGCCTTCTCCTGCATCCTCTGGGGAATAGCTACTCTATCCATTGCCCAATCTACAACCATTTCCTCTCAAGGGTTCTTCCGTTCCATAAACGGTGGAGCACTGGCATCCATATTGCCACTTAGTCAAATGATGCTTGCGGATCAAGTCCCGTCGTCAATGCATGGGAGTGCCTTTGGTTTAATGGGTTTATTAGAAAAGGCTGGTGCTACACTTGCCACCTCGGCGGTGGTTTGGTATGATGATTGGAGGATACCGTATAATTTTGTCGGTGGGGTTTCTATTTTGGTTGCTTGGGCGGCAAGGAGGTATCTGAAGATGAAATCGACAAAGAGTGGGCATGGTGAAGATCCGATGGGGTTTGTTGCGATATTGAGACGGATATCGAGGATTCCTAGTTTTGTGTATCTTGTGGCTCAGGGGCTTTTTGGTGCGATTCCATGGGATGCTGTGAGTAGGGTTTTGTTTGTCTTTTGTCAGTTCCATTTGTGTTCTTTTGATTTTAGCTGAAATAAGTTGTTGCTTGAACTTGTTTTTCATTTCAGATGAGCTTTGTACTGCTTTTATTGCAATGGAAAGACTTTACAAAAGAACAAATCATATCGTATCAGTTTAGGAGGTATTTGTGGCACCATTGGTGCATTTCTTGGAGGCGTTTTAGGTGATTACTTTTCACATATTCCAGGCGGTCGAATGGGTGTTGCGATATTTTCTATTCTTGTGGGAAACTCTTTTTATGCTTTATTTCTCTTTTCGGAAGTCTATCATTTGAGCATTTTGTGGTATGGTTTGTTTCATCTAATTGCAGGTTGGAGTCCGGCAGCTGCATGCAGACCAATTTGCATAGATTTAGCGAGGAATCAGATTGAACGAGCACAAATTGTTGCTGCTTGGGTATTGTTGGAAAAGATCTCTAGTTCCTTGTTTGGGGCACCATTAGTTGGTTTTCTGACAAAGAGACTTTTTGACGAGAACATTGTCTCAACAGATTTGGAAAAGTCTCGTGTTTTAGCTAGGAATATGTTCTTTTTATCAACAATATTTTGGGGTGTATGTGCCTACTTCTGGGCAGTAATGGTTAAGATTGAGAGACGGCAGAAGAAACAACACCTCAGTGTAGAAGGAGATGATATGCATGGGCATATTCTGTAACAACAATGTGCCACCTTTACATGCGTATGGTGATTTTGCTCGAGTTAGGCTTTCTGGAACCTAAATGTTTATTGCTGCGGTTAGGCTCATGCTTAAGGTTTTGTTTGTCTATCGATTTTCAGCAAAGACTGACTTGCTGGTTCATTCAGTACAATATTTACAGCACCTTCGACTTGAAATGTATATCAATATAATAATTGCACGTATGAACGGGTGGCATTTTGTGTTTTGTACTTTTTAAAGGTGATACATCCTTAATCAACTCACCATCATTAATATTCGCGGCGAGCTGCCATTAAGCCCACAAAATCTAACAACGTCACACATCATCAACAGATCTGCTCCTAGCACTCCACCAGCACCCAGCACCATCACTCTTCAAAGCTTCCAAAAAAGGCAAATCACCGATATTTATACTCAATCCAGATTCAAATTAAGTCCCTTTCAAACTAATTCCTGGAGGATACGCACTTCCAAATTAAATGTTTTGTATTGTTCGAATCCCGACAAATCCATACAATCTCCTACAATGACTGACGTCAAGATCCCAATACCCTTAGCCTTTAACCAACTTTAACACCTCGACCTCACTACGGTTACAGCGAACGGTAGCGGAAGTATAAACGGACTGAAGTGTATGACCCGTCTTGTCTTGGAGAT
>JALLAY010001096.1:0-11543 GCA_036939635.1 Cyclotella baltica
CCAAAAAATATCATGGTTGGTTGGTAGGTTGGTAGGTCATCACACATGAAAACTTTAACAAAAATAAACAAAAAATTGCTTAAACGAACTCAAAAATGTTAAAAAATACCACAAATAATCCAGCCGTTTCAAGTCCTGTGTTCATCGTTGTCGACGACTGTTACGAGCAACAGCCACGAGCTCCGCATAAACAATCAATCTCAACCCACAACAATGCGTCAGCGCTCGCCGCGGCTTCACCAATGCACCTCAACAGAGAAGACGCAGACGCATCGTGGCTCCGTCCACCTTCACATGTTGATTGTAACGGAATCCGCATGGCGACTGGCGACGGATGGGTCGTGACAAACTACTCGGAGGACATGGCTCTGACGTCGATGTGTTGCGGTGTAAAATTCACCCGAATTGACTTGAGTTACATGGCATCCCTAGCTAGGGTTAGGGTGGGAAGAAAAAAATACAACACAAAATCGGATTCATCGGAGCCAACCCTTCCCAATTGAAGCATTTGGAAACTGCCATGACGAACATCCACACACATCAATACTGACTGTGTCATCCTGAGAGTGAAAGAGGTGCACGAAAAGAATTCTGAGATACCCACGTCTCAAACTAGTAATTTCAGAAGTCCGCGTGATTGGTGAGTGAGTTCTAAGTTCAGATCTATAATGTTCTTCATCAATATCAATTGAAAAAATGGACTAATCTCATCCGGCAACAATACTACCCGAAGAGAGAAGTCGGATCAGGAGCAGCCTGCTGCATGTAGAAAACCAAAGAAATACAAAATGCAACAATCAGCCCGGGAAATTGTTTCGAGCTGAGGGCAATCATGAGGTGGTCAAAAACTGATTGAATTTAATTTCATATTTTCCCTCAGAGAGTTGCGAAAATAAAATTTCTTGCTTTGCAATTTTCAAATGTTGAGGTCAGACTCCGGCAACAGACAATAAAGGAGGAAGAAGTGAGAGAGGAAGGCAACAATAAAAATGAATCCAAATGAAAGTAATCTTTAAGTATCAGTATTTTGACTATTGAAGATTATGCAATGGCATTTCCCTCTTGTTAATACAAGGAGAAAATTGATAAATAAAAGTAATTTAGTGAAAGTCAAGGGTATTTTAATGTATTGGCAATCCATTCTGAATCATTGATATCAGAAGAAACCATTTCAACTTATTCATGAGATCTTTGCCTCTATTCTTATTAAGTGCAAATATATTGGTTGTGCATTCTTCTGGTGGTAATTGAATGTTAAATTATTAAGTTTGGCAGAAAAATAAAAACAAGAGTATGGCAAAAATATATTTGCAATCCATTCTTTCTGAATTCAAAACATCAGAACAAACTACACAAACATTCCTCAGATCAATACCAGGAATGTTTGCTTCTATTCTTTTTTGCTTCAAAAATGTGAGCTGTTCAATCTTTCTGGTAATGTCTTGGTCGTGGAGATTGAATGCCAATCAAACTCTGGGGAAGCCTTCTTGATAAAACTGAGACATGTAGAATGTTGATGTAAGATAATACATAATTGCTGAAGGTATGCAAAAGCGCCCAAGCTTGAGCGGCTGTGTAGAAATACAAATAAAGACAAAAAAGTTGAAAATTTATTTGATCAGACTCATGAGACAAACACTCTCAACGATATGATTAATATGACCAAAAGGGCCAAGGTGAATGAGTGTGAATGACAGGAGTGTAGTCCAAGGATTTCAAATGAAATTTTACATGCACATCAAGGACATCACAGTGAACAGCTTTAATCATTTTTGACAATATTGCTAGTGTATTCAATTCATCGTGACTTAGCAAAAAAGTGACCACTAGATTTTTAAGCCTGCAAAAAACGCCGTCTGCATAAACTGATAAAAATCAAAATTTTCAAATCTCCAATAGAACACCATAAAGTGGGGCTCATCTCTTGAGTGCTCTTGATTTTTCCACTTGTCTTTTTCAGTGCCGCAACCACAACCTGCAAGAGAGGGGGTTGTTTGTCAACCTGTGTTAACTTTGAGGCAAGAGTTTAGAGTGCATTCCATATTCCATACCCACCATAACAATAACACATGAACATAGATTAATGGAAGCAACAATAAAAAGGGTAACTCAAAAACCTAGCAGCGGTGGCGGCGGTGGATTCCACTCTAGAGAATAGATTCCACTTCCCACTTTCCCCACTTTCCACTTTCCACTCGTCGTCAAAACGGTCAAAACCAAAACCACCGAACTCAACGTCCGGCTCCTCCAATACCAATCCTGTTTCACCCGACAATTCATAGCGATGTCCGAAGATGCTGCTGCCAAAGCCAGAAAAGGCCCTAAACTCTGGATCATCGTCAAAAACTCCGCTTTCGTCGTCATTCTCCTCCTATTCATCCTCGTCGCCGTTCTCATGCTTGACGCTTATAAATATGTCACATTTCGGCATGCTAAGTTCGCTCGTACAAGATTATTGTCCTCGCTTCAATACATGGATCCAACATTTATTGAATCCCACACCGGAATGAAAGTTTTGACCGTTGAAGAATACGAAAAATTAGAGGGCGAGGCGGAGGGGGTGCGGGCTAAGATTAGAGAGGCCAATGTGGAATTGCAAAGCAAAGCTAATGAAAAGTTATTGGCTACTGTGGAAGAACAGAAGATTCGGAAGGGAATGGAGGATATTAAGAAGATACTGGAGGAAGCTAAAACCGAGGATGAGACAAGTAAAGGCAATTCAGTGCCTGAAGAAAAGGCACAAGCAATAAAACAAGTGGTCAAAGGAGAAACGGCTGAGGTGAAAGAAGAAACAGTTGATAAAGCAGTTGGATTAGATGATTGGTGTCCTGATTGCAACTGGAATGACACCGGCGTTCAATGTTTAGCTCGCTTGAACTTTGTTAAGGGGAGATACCAGACTGAGGAAGATGAAGGAAAGATTTCGTTGATGAAACAGGGGTGTAGTAAGAGTGGACAGAAGAAAGATGGGCGTAAATTTCTTTGGAGATAATTTTCCAGCACTTAACAGCTATTGGTTAAGCTTTGCAGTGTAAAATGCCGTGTGAACAAACGAAGATGCTGTCCACTGGCAATCCACAGCACTATTGTAAATCTTTGCAATGGAAAGGTATGCGGTGAACTCGATCCCTCCACAGGCAATAACCTCATTCAAAAGTTGATGCATATGCTTCGCAAAAACAATTTTGTTTGTTTGGCTTGAATTGACTTGGCTATGCCAGCAATTTGTTTGCTTAGTAGTATTGTGGTCAAGAATTTAACTTGAACATTTGTACAAAGCAAATCAATTTCAATCAGTCCAGTAAAATTAACCTTAAGCATAGTAAGGCCATTTTGGGGTAGCGTGTTGTTATTGCAGTTGTTGCATTGTTGTTGTTACCAATACCAAATCATACCATTTGACACATATTTACAGTATTGCCTCATGTTTTGCAATGGCAATGGTCTACCCATGGCTTGTTGGTGCGAGTAAAAATGACTGAATTGGTGGTGCAAACAAAATGTCATTTTTCTTGCTTTCTAAAGCATTTTGTAAGCTTTCTATAACAGAAATGGTTTACACCAAAGAGGTAGTAATCACCCATTAGTTCATAGTGCTGGCAGTGTTTGAATCTATTATTTACTTCATTATCCAGTTAAAGTATTTATATCATTTTGTAGCTTACATCTATCAATTCGAAATGTTAGGTAATGGTGACATAACTTGACATAATAAGACCTATTCATCTATTGTAAGACCTTACCAATCATTGCAAAAGTACTATATCCATTTCTGGTGTCATATCAAAGAAACGACACTCTTCGTGGAAACGTTTTTGTCAACCGCTTCAACCACGGGGGATGTCCCTAGCGACTTGAGCTGTGACGTCACTCTAGAGCCCACCATTGACTCTTGTCACGATCACTGTCTCGTAAGCTGTTATTTATAGTGATCATAAATAAATCCAATCTAATTTGAATGTTCATTTTTTCATTCCAAATGTTTCAATTTGTCAATCATCTCACAATTCTTTTCTGTGTTTTATATGCACTGGAGAAAACACAATGTTGGAATGTGGGAGAGAGATCAGGTGAGTATTTCCGTTCGTATTTTTCTTGATTGTTGAATTGATTGGATAAAATAAATCTAATCAATGTGAGTACCCTTCTTTTGCTGAATGCTTTAATTTAACTAATGCAGTTAACATCCTTGAAAACTTAATAAGTGAGCTTTTCCGTATTTACTACATGGCACTGAGGATGCTCAACGACACAGATAGAGCCAAGACAAATGAGAATAATGTCGATCCGGCAAAAATAATATCTCCCTGCAGATTCTAGCTTTGACCAAATGTATCTATGGTTATAAATGATCCAATCCAATTCTATTTACAGATGATTGTTGAGCTCCAATTACATGAAGACAGATGATGTCAGTAGAATAGCAAGGATCAATGTATTTCAAATTTGGTTTCGAAAGTTTTTGTTACGCAAGAACCGAAGAGCAATTTTCGCTAAATATGTAATTGATCCTCTGATTCATTTGGTGAACAGACTCACCAATGAAAAGAAACAGTGTCCAGGATATGAGTGTGGCAAAAATGTAAATAGATGGAGAAATACAGCTCATGTTGGATGTCTCTGATCTTCATTTTAGAGTGTGTTGAGGGCAAACAAGATGTTACTGCAGCTCTGAACACATGAGTTGCTTTCGAAGGGGCCTCCTTCTTCCTGATAAGAAAAATACAATGATCAAATTACGTTGCAGATAGACTACAACATGTTTCTGCAGCAGCTTAAATTCAATCTCAAACAACTTTAAGCCCAGCCATTTACAGGTTTGTGCTTCAAATTATTAGTTTCCTTTCTAACTCAGTATACTCTTGTAACATTCAACACTAATTAACTTTTAATTCAGTAGATACTAAATGATGATTGAGTTCTAACTTGTTATCAGAATTTGTAGCATCTTCACGCACCAAGTGCCGCTAATTTTTCAACAAATGATATCAATGAGTCCAGCAAAGAAATCAATCAATCAATGTGCAAAATCGCACTTAAAATGGCACATTTACCCCATAGTGCCAACGTGATTGCTTAACTGTTGAAAATGCTATCGTTTGAGATGACAAAATTCAGGTAACCTTGTCAAAATGCTGCTCTTGGTTCATGCTGAGATTTCAAGGCATGTTGCATCACTTCAGCATTGAAGCAGGCTTCCCCCAAGTCCCAGCATATACATGGATCTTGAGAATGGACTGGAAAACAAGGACAAAACACCAACCATCTACGCTTAAAAACTACAGTAATCCCAGCCTCACCTCCTAAAATTCCTCC
This sequence comes from Cyclotella baltica, assembly GCA_036939635.1. Classification (NCBI taxonomy): domain Eukaryota; phylum Bacillariophyta; class Thalassiosirophyceae; order Thalassiosirales; family Thalassiosiraceae; genus Cyclotella; species Cyclotella baltica. The sequence continues at coordinate 5,317 of JALLAY010001096.1, forward strand.
CATGTCCACCTCTCCTATCATCCCTCCTCGCCGCATGCGGCCCCTGCCCATCACTCCCAAGCAATGGTGGACTCCCCTCTTCCTCCACCACACCTTCCGCCAAACCCCACAAAATAATACTAATCCTACCCTTTCCATCTTGATCCTCCTCCGCTAGTGCATTGACACCGTGCTTCCAAAGGATGTTAACATCACGTCCGAAGGAAAAGACACCATTGTTGGTTTGGGGAAAGTAGACTTTGACTTTGTCTCCGGTTTGTTGGGGTACGGCGCGGATGAAGGCTAATTCACGGCAGGCTCCGAAGGAGACGCCTACGGTTATGTTTTGAGTGCGGGCTCTTTGAGGATTGAATGCTCTGTGGTGTGGAGAGAGCCATTTTATTTGTTGGTACAATGTAATGCTTTAACATGACAACACAATCGTCATAGATACTCACGCAGAATCATGATGGAAAGGCTTCCAATCCGAACTATCCCTATACCAATTAAACCTAGTCCCGATACTCTTTTTCTGAATCTTAAAATATTCACACAATCGATCAATTACTTTTTCAAACGTTGGACTCCCCGATGGATTTTTGCTAATCAAATGAGCACCTTCGTGCCAGGAGATCCATTCTGAGGAGGGGTTGGTGGATTGGAGTTGAGTCATTTCGTCGACTAGGGAGTAGTAGGTTGACCAGTCAGATTCAGGGCCAAATAGCTCGGGGATGATTACAACTTTTTGATAGATGTAAGCACAAGACGTGAGCATTTGTGAAAGAGTCACTAAAATAAAGATCATTAAAAGGCACTCACCATCATCATGCTTCAACTTCTTATCAAACTCCTTCTTCTCCCTCGATCCAACCCAAACTCTCAAATCAGGCCTCACAAGCGTATCAGCCGGGTCAAAACTCTCCGTATTCCTTCCATTTCCATTCCTCTTGGCCTTTTTCGTAATACGCTTCGTCGGATCGGATCCCCGCGGATCTTCCTTCAAATCACCCAATTTATCATCGGGAGGTGCCGAGGCGTTGATCCGATACTGATGCTTTACGGGGAGGTGAGACGGTCCCACCGAAGGAGGGGGACGATTGTTGTGATTTTCACGGTCAAATTCGTCTCGTGGAGGGCCTCGAAAATCTCGTTCGTCACGTGGTGGACCACGATGAAAATCTCTTTCGTGATGCCTTCTTTCATGCCCGTCGTTTCTTCCCCGATCGTTTCTGTGATCCGGTCCGTACCGGCCACGATCATCACGCTTGTCGTAGTGTCCACGATCACGTTGTCTGTCTCGGCTGCGACGTCTCCCACTGCCGCCGCCGCCGTGTCCTCGATGACGATTGCGGCTACGGGATCTGCTTCGGCTGCGGCTACCGCGACGATCTCTCCCAGAGGTGAGGGGTGCGTCCATTGGGTGTGGACGGGGGTTGGTGGGTGGTTTTTCGGCGGCGATGGACATGGTTCTGCTCTTGCTTTGTGGCACAAGTAGCAGACACGCAAAATGAGAGAAATGAAAAATGACGGCTGACAAAAATGGCGCCAAAAGTGTGGGCGCGCCATTCATAAATGAGATCGACACGTGGCGTGTCTTTATTACCGGTCGCCAACATCATAGAACTTTTCTATGATATATCTTACCTATAAAATATAATAACAAATGTAATATTTATGACGAATTAGTGATCCTACGGAAAGGTCATGCTTTGATCGGCAAATTGCAAGAGACGTACGAAAATTTTCGCTAAGACATTTTCTCGTCGCATGGTTTTTGTTGGAGCCTAATAAAGCTAACAGCCACTGTGTGCTGAGGCCGTCAAATGAGCGATGAAACATTGTATTGCAGAGTAAATAATGACGTGACAAATATAATTATTGATGTAAAAATAAACTAAGGTATGTCTTATCATTACTGCGCTGCCGCGTTAAGATGCTCTTCAAACAATTTCAAATGTGAATATCTCATTGTGCTATCTACTATATCTTACTCCCCTCCTTCATCACACTAACTCGTCTCACGTTGCTCCTTTCAAAATGCCAACATTCACGCTTTCATCTGTGAGTTTCATCGCATGCAATGGGAGGAGGGAGCCGAGGAGGAATAAATGAATAGACTAATGATTTCCAACACCTCTATCTTCCACAGCAGTAGCCAAATTGATTCTGTGTTAAAAATGGTGAGTAAAAACAATCCACAAACAGAACTATCACATTCATAGTACATACTCACCTATTCACAGCAGCCCATCACTTATCACTTGTTTGATCACGCCTCACACCTTTTCTATTACCTAACCTGCTTCTTTTCATTATCCCTCCAGCCACAACGTGAGTCATGAAAAAAGATAGAAAAATTCGGTTAGTTTACACATGAAATATTGTAAATAATTTTTAGAGTACCATCTCACCTTTGTTTTCCGTTTGCTTTCGGGGGGAAATCAGTTCAAGGCAAGATTTTCTCTCCGCCAACCCCCACTTCCCTCTTACATGTCCGCAAAGAACAATTGAATAACTTTTGCCCATGACCAATTGAATCTTCTGTGGCCATGGTGGGGGCATGGATACAGTTGCCTGTCTTTCGAATGTGAGTGAATGCTCTTGGTATTGATGTGACGAGCATCCGAGTTTCGTGTGTTAAGTCTATTGTTGTTTGAGTTGGTTTAAGACAGAAAATAAATTAGTACTTAATAAAAATCAACACTCTTTATATGCGATAAACTTACTTACCCCTACCCTCCCGTGCATCATCTTTGCTGCTGTTTCTTTCTCTCCCTCAACAAACCCCACTCACGTCTCAGAGGCCGTACCATTGGGTGCCTCTTGGCCGCGTCCCCATTACGCATCAGTTGGTGCTGCTTCAGAGTGGGGATGGAGGCGATTGTTATCGGTGGTTGAGACGATGATAACATGCAACAATCTTCGACGCCGCTACGACCGCTTGGTTTGTTCATTTGCGGTGGTTCGCGTGCGGTTCATGGTTTCTCTTTGTTGGTTCGTCAACAGAACAGAGAAGAACCCTTTTTACGGGTAGAAAACTGACCAGAAAGAGGCCAAAAACGTCATAGAAATCTTCTATGATAAATCCAAGTCTTCGCGGGATTGGCCGATCTGCTAGCTTTTTACGCGAAGATTGGCTTACTGAGGACTCTCAAAATCATAGAAATTTTCTATGATACACGTTCCATTTTTCACGGGAATTCTATGATATTGAAAATGGATTTATTGTAATGCCTCAATGACTCAATGACACCCAAGGTCATGGGGTACCTAGTACAAGGTACTGATTCAATGTTACTTACCAATTCATCCTCTATCATTTTACAGTGATGTTGACACTGTACATTAAGTTTGTGCTTGTTATTGCAGCAGCAGTAGGTAGTTGTCATCATTGTTGTTGTTATTGAAACAGCCCAATTGGTATTGTAATTACAATGAATGCAGCATCAATACAGCCAGTTGTTGTTGGCAATACTGTTGCACGGCGGAATAATTTCTGCTACAATTATGCAGCAACGACAGACATCAACAATGACATTACTCCCTAATATTGCAGAGCAGCTGCGACCAGAAATGTTGTTGTTATTACAGCAGTGGTAAAGGCAGTGGCTGCCTTGGCAGTTGCAGCAGCAACTGTGGCCATTGTGATCGTTGTTGTTACTGCAGCAGCTGTTGTACAATGACACTACAAAGGTTGCAGCACCGGGCTACGTCATTGTCATCATTGTTGTTTTTTCAGAAGCCGCAGTGGTATTGTTATAGCAGTGGCGGTTGCGGTTGATTGTTCACGGAGGTTGGTGGGTTGGGAGAGAACAGTGAGCATAGAAAGCTCAGGTTGGAGTTTCTGTTTAGTGCCAAAAGGGGTTGATACCATTCCCATACTCATAAACAGCTTCTCATTTGCAGATGTGTCAAAAACTTGAAAAAAATTAGCAGTTTGCTGTTGAAAGTAGGTCAAACCAAATCAGGCAGAATTTAAGTTTGTCTGTGTACACAAGAGTCCAAAAAAGGCCTAGTGTGTACCCAAGAATAGGGTGAAGGTAATTTTCTCATTCCCATCAATGAGCACAGTCCTTCAGCTTCTTAACCACTGCATGCACACCCTACCAGAAGCTGAACATTGAGCCTGCCCAATTTTTGCATTGGAAATTATTTACAAAATTAATCAAGTGATAGTGATCATCCTTTGTGATATGGATGAGAATTTGGAAATTTTACACAATCTTGATTTCTCTCTTGCCTCTTTTTGTTGCACTAATCTTCACATTCCCGCTACAGTACGAATTCTAAATACTTTCACCTATGTACTTGGTAATTAGCGTTCTTGGCTAATTTAGTTAAGATCACCCGTCAATCAGAGTGAAGGGTCCTTAACACAAGCTCATTTATACCATCCGATGAATGGCAGCATCAGCAAAACACAGAGACCTACTTCGACTTTTACGAAACATACGTCGGAATACCAAATACACAACATAAATTCAAATATCTACATATCTATTATCTATGGTCATGCTGATTCCAAACTCAGAGGGAAGAAGTTAACACTTCCTGACAAACTGAATATACACGGCAACCACTTTGCCGAGACAGCTAGTCTATGATCTCCAATGTCCACAAGAAATGAGTCTACACAAACTTTATCACGAGAGAAAGCTTTTCTCTTTGATATAGGTCACAAAAGATTACCAGTGTCAACAGTGATAGTACGAGATATCATCTTAGCAAAATAGAGGCTTAGACATTCTATATTGATGAGCTCAAATCTACAACAGAACAATTTGAACTCTTCATGCCACTATAAGAAAGAAGAAACTTATGTACTTACTTTGACTCTCCAAACAAACTTCCAAAATTCTGCAAAACTTGTTTGCATGTGTCGCACATGACAGCAGATGCAGATGACCAGACCTACAGAATATTTCTGAACAGTAAATTTAGATCAGCTTCATGATGATGAAGAGAACCTCTAAGTCAAATATATGAGGTGTGATGAAACCCACAAAAATGCTGCATTAGTGGCAAGATTAATTTCACGATTAACGCAGAATGCTGTATTTTGCTTTGAACATTTGCAATTCCTATTTTGTTGCTGGTCATTGTTCTGCCAATGCTAACTCTTTCTCAAATCAGTATTTCTTGATAATTTTATCTTTGATGTACTCAGTTTGGATAGCACGAACAATTGTGATTGTATGATTTGGGGGCATTTTTTGATCATTGGACCTGTCTCCTGTCTCTGTTGTAATGCTAATTAGTTTATAAACCTTGTCTCTGGGTCCATCAATTTTTTTGTAGACTGATGTGTGAGGAAGATATCTGCTGAAGTGCTCAGAATTATGTTACTGCTGTTATGATTGTAAAGAATGAGGAGTGATTGCTCCATTATTATCCACAAATAAAAAAAATGCTTTAAGTAATTCCTTAACAAATAAGTGTGCCAGTTTTCACTTATGCCTTGATTGCCTTACAATCCATTAAGCAGTTTTAATAGTCTAAGAATAAATACTTTCCTGGATAAAAAATATTATTACTTCATATTCTGGTGTTTGTTTTCTTTTAAGGATTATTGCTTCCGGAGAAAGCATGTTAGTTGAAAGCAGTTGAAGTTGACCACATTGATTTTTGCCAATTCAAGACTCATCCATGCAGCTAACATAAAATCATTCGAAATTGACATTCAGTTCACTAAGACTGCAAGAGTTACAAAGACAACAGGTATTGCTGTGCATCAGCAGAGAGTCATCCTTGATTTGTAAGATCATGGCTGCCAACAAAATGCAGAATGATTGAAGGAGAAAGAATAGAAGATGAAAAATGAATGAGATACTCAAGGCTGCAGATGAGGCTTTTGTAAAGTGCATTGTTTCATACCACTATTTTACATACACAAATAAACTTGGAAGTTACATAAAAATGATAGTAAGAGAGAAAAAATCGGCTAAAAAATACTGATATTATTTATGCCCACGCAGTGCCTCCATGAAGGATATTTTCTGAGTTTTCAGAAATATCTTTCCATTGACAAGCCTGCATAAATTGCGATCTTTTTCAAATGCGATGGAGGTAGGAATGTCGGTTTAGTCGAAAAGGTTTTTCTCACGCAGTGATTTCATTCCCGATTTCAATTAGACGTGCGAAATATGCGCATTCTATAAACTAAACCGTCATTCGGGTGTCAAGTTCACATCAATCACTATATATGATTACACTAGTGTAGAGTTTAAATTACAAGGTCGCGTGTAAAG